>JAFBMS010002730.1:0-25221 GCA_019788955.1 Albula glossodonta | reverse complement strand
CTTGATGTTAAGCACACATCTGGCCAGTAATTCTAATTTGTGGGTTGTATTCTGCAGTGATTGTTACAGAGTGACAAAACAAATTGTACTGTCACACTCAATCTGCTGTGGATTAATGGCTAGCCAGCACTTTCCATTGTGCCAGCACACCCACACACACACACACACACACACACACACACACAGACTCTCTTTCTCGCACACACAAACACACACACACACGCGCGCGCGCGCGCGTGCGCCGGCCTCTCCTCTGTGTGTGTGCTGGGACGTCTCTGCTTTCCTTGTTAGGAAGGGTGGGCTTATGGTATGTGGTGCATACCTCAGTATTACGGACATATGAGGTGCATACCTCAGTATTACGGACATATGAGGTGCATACCTCAGTATTACGGACATATGAGGTGCATACCTCAGTATTACGGACATATGAGGTGCATACCTCAGTATTATGGACATATGAGGTGCATACCTCAGTATTACGGACATATGAGGTGCATACCTCAGTATTACGGACATATGAGGTGCATACCTCAGTATTACGCACATATGAGGTGCATACCTCAGTATTACGGACATATGAGGTGCATACCTCAGTATTACGGACATATGAGGTGCATACCTCAGTATTATGGACATATGAGGTGCATACCTCAGTATTACGGACATATGAGGTGCATACCTCAGTATTACGGACATATGAGGTGCATACCTCAATATTACGGACAGTATCAGCCGAGACCCCACAACGTTAGGTCCTGTTTATCAAAAAAAAAAAAAACAGGAGGAAGAGAGGGAAGGAGATCATCTGAGAACCGCGCTTTCGTTCTGAGAAACATTTTAGGGATTACCCTAGCTAAATCAGGATTAACACTCGCACCGAGTTTGTGACATTTTCTGTCTGAGGAAAGTATATATAAATCGACTTTTCAGAGCTTAAAGGAACTAATATATTTCAGCAAGGCTGCTTTTCTTGCCAGCAGGCTGAGCAGAGCGGCTTTTAATTTAATTTCATCGGCGTCCGTGATTCAGGCTAAAACCGGCACCCTTGAAGGTTTATGCTAATGAGGAGTGCAGTGCCTCCCTCTTTGTGCAGAAGTCAGAAGGCACTGTCGAGGCTTGGGTGTGCTGTTCATGAAGACTGGCACTCCTACCCTCCCCCCCCCTTTCCCAATTATCCCTCTTTTCCTTAACAGAGTGCGCAGTGTGTTTTTCCTGCCTCCCCCCCTCCCCACTCTGCCTCTCATCTGCAGGTGTTTGTAAAGATGCTGTCCGTGGCTCTCTGTGCCCACCATGCGCCCCTTACATGATGTTGTGCTAAGTGTGCTGCGGTGCTAATCACTCACTGCAATGACCTGCGTGTGTCCTCCTGCCATGGGAGGAGAGAATGCTGGGAAATGGAGGCAGAAGCAGCTGGTGAGAGGGGGAGTCAGGGTAGGGCATGACAAGAAATGGAGGCAGAGGCAGCTGGAGAGAGGGGGAATGGGGGTAGGCCATAATGGGAAATCGGGGCAGGGGTAGCTGGGGAGAGGGGGAATGGAAGTAGGGCATGATGGGAAGTGGAGGCATATGCAGCTGGGGAGAGGAGAAATGGGAGTAGGGCATGATGGGAAATGGAGGCAGAGGCAGCTGGGGAGAGGAGAAATGGGAGTAGGGCATGGTGGGAAATGGAGGCTGAGGCAGCTGTGGAGAGGAGAAATGGAAGTAGGGCATGATGGGAAATGGAGGCAGAGGCAGCTGTGGAAAGAAGGAGTGGAAGTAAGGGCATGATGGGAAATGGAGGCAGAGGCAGCTGGAGAGAGGGGGAATGGGGGTAGGCCATAATGGGAAATCGGGGCAGGGGTAGCTGGGGAGAGGGGGAATGGAAGTAGGGCATGATGGGAAGTGGAGGCATATGCAGCTGGGGAGAGGAGAAATGGGAGTAGGGCATGATGGGAAATGGAGGCAGAGGCAGCTGTGGAAAGAAGGAGTGGAAGTAAGGGCATGATGGGAAATGGAGGCAGAGGCAGCTGTGGAGAGGAGAAATGGAAGTAGGGCATGATGGGAAATGGAGGCAGAGGTGTGAAAAGAAGGTATAGATGCAGGTGAAGGGTATACGATGGAAAGCTGAGGCAGAGACAGCTGGTGAGAGGAGGAGTTGGAGCAAGGCCTGATGGGAAATGGAGGCAGAGGCAGCTGGTGAGAGGCGGAGTTGGAGCAAGGCCTGATGGGAAATGGAGGTGGGGGTGGCAGGGGACAGGGGGCGTGGCAGCACATGAACAGCAGAAAGAGAAGCCAGCTAAAGTTCACCCAGCTGTGCCACTGTGAGCATCTGCCTGTTTTAAGCACCATCATAAAAATAGAAACCAAACTATCAGCTTCAAATTACACGCTTTCATTTGGGCTGAATGAAATTAAATGGTTTGTCGCTGAAAAAAAAAAGAAAAAGGTAGCGGACAGACTCATACCTAATGTGCAGTGAGCGGGAAAGATCTGAGCAAAGCAGCTGTGGAGGGGAACAGGAATAGCGCGATGACATCACTGATGACATCACTGAACACTGTGGCACTGTTTCATAATGATTATTACTCAAAAATCACCAGATATACTGTAGTTTCAGTCCCCAAATCATACTGGGATTGACAGTCATCCACTCTTAATTTAGTAAAATATACAGTTTAGATGCTTAGGTGCTTGACTGGGACCCAAGAGGGCTGGTGGTTCAAGCTCCCCTCCAGCTAGAGTAAGGTCAGTGCTGCTGCTGGTCCCCAGAACGAGGAACTCAGCCAGGGGGATTGGACCTTGATTAGCCCAGTCGACTGCAAGTTGCTTTGAATAAAGGTGTCTCGTAAATAACTGTAATATAATAGAAAAGGTGATGCAGGTGATGCCCTGGCTGAATTTCAGGTACATTTAGCATTGTAGTGCAGTGACCTGTCGTGACCTGATCTTTGTATGTGACACCTGCCAAACACATGGAGTCAAGTACATGAAATCCCAAATTTAAAAATAATAACTGTACAAAGGGTGACCTGGTTTTTAAATTGAATTCAGACTCGCAATGTCCAGTCACTCAAAAAATGTTTCTTATAATGTTGTGAGCACTCTGAAAATGAAACAAAGGATTTTGTGAGCATTAAGAACCTCCCAAATTGGGAATTAGTTCCAGGCTGAGGTCAAAGGGCGTTGTCCTCCGCTTTAATCTGGGCCTAAATCCAGTTGAGACTGCAGTGCGTGCCATCCTGATTAAAATCTCGTCTCTGGCATTTCGGGAAAGTGTTCTGAACAGCAGTGAAGCAGCTGTTTATCCTCGTGCCACTTGCCCGGTCTGCACCAAGCCTCTCTGCTCAGGTATGGGCCAGAAATTCAAAGGCCATCACGTATAAACTCCTTCTGCTGCTCGGGAGAGATTATTGTCTTGCGATTATTGCGTTCTTGAAATCGTTCCCACTGGCATTTGTGTGGAGCGGCATGTGCTCTGCACACGGTTTACAGCAGCGGGTTTCAGTCCTGGTCCTGAAGCACTCTGAAGGCTGTGCTGGGTTTTGATGTCATTGTATATTCTACAACCATGTAGCTGTGTAATGAGCTGTGTGTCCACAGGCAGTTTAATTCACTCTCTAATTTTCTATTAAACTTAGGCAGAAATGGAAATTTCAGCGTCTGCTGAGCTTTATCTCCCATTACTCCCTGTGTAAGACCCACGCAGTCGGTGTCACCTGGATCACAAAGTCCAAGATGTTTCACTCTCTGGCAGTCCGAGGATTATGCACCAAGTGGCTTTAGCTGCGGAGATGCAATTGTATTAATTTTGTGTGTCATTAAAAATGAATAAAAAAGCTGCTCCAGAAGGGAAGAGGTTAATTGATCGATAAAGTGCAGAGCCGGAGCAGAAAAACGGGCGCACCCTTACAGATCTCCAGGATCAGAATTGAAGACCCCTGAATTAGCAACTGACTCGCTCGCTAACCAGGTGTCGCGATCCAATCAGCATCCAGATGATGTCATCTCAGATGGCCTGAGTGATTCACATAAAAGTGACTCACAAGAAGTAATGACAGCCTTCACTTTCTCTGAAGACACAAAATCTCCAATTTGGCCCTGGTTAATGGGGTCTGGGAAGCACTAGGTGTGCTACAGATTTTAAAATCAAACCGTCTGGATGTTCCAAGACAAAAGCTGGATAAGAATGCAACCCCCCCCCCATAAAAAGGTCCAGAGCAGCAGTCTATAAGGCCAAATCCAGGAAACAAGATGGAAACCGTACACTTCCTTTTGTGCAGCTATTATTCATTGCTAATTAAGCAGCATGTTTTCACTAAGGCTTCATCAGGGTGCAGTGATGGATCAACCGTGCTGTTCTAAGTTGGCATCACGTTTTCTGCAGACTGGTATTTGCTTGATTCATTCAACTAAAGACTTGAACCATGGATCATTTTCATATACTCATTTTCTTTTTCCCAGAGAAAACCCCCATTTGGGCTTCCTGGCTGTACCCCCAGGTTTGCAAGGGCCCGAGTCAAAGGTCAAATGAGCTTGAGAGGAATATATTCACAGTTCAGGTAATACCAACACTGCCTTGGACACGTTTGCCTAATACCTGCCATGAGCCAGCAACGGAATTAATACATCAAAGCCTGGACACTGAGCTGCGAAGCCCCAAGCCGATAAAGGCCAGCAGCTGAGAGAATCCAATTTTGTAGATTCTGTTTTTCAGGTTTTAAAAAAATAAATAAATAAATTGCTCAAGCGGTTTATTATTAAAGGAAAGAAGAATAGCGGTTTCTGGTTTGGGGGAGATGGGTAGAGGAGTGGTTTCCAAACTCATTTTATTTTAATTTCCTTTCTCCAAAAAACCATAAAGCTCCAGAGAGACGTTGGGTTCGGAGGCTCCTGACAGCACAGCAGTATGTTACTGTAAGAGGGTGTGAACAGCATCCTTAGCATCCATTAGTGATCAGCAATAATCAATGGAAAGTCTAAAGCTCCCCAGAGTTTTGCCGTTACCTTTCATGGTGATCTGTCATCACCAAGACCTCGTATGTCCAAACAAGGCCTGCGGCTCCCCACACTCAGAGAGAGCGCTCTTTCGTCCTTTTGTTTTCCATCTCTCAGTTCTTTGCAGTCCCCCTTTTCTGTACTGTGGCAGTATTAGCCCTGCTTTTAGGCATAAATAAGCTAACCAAGGCTAACCAATGCAGTAAGTTTGACTGTGATGCTAGCAGTAGCACTAACAATGACATGGACACAGACATACGGGTACAGACACTAACTAAATGGCACATACACATAGAGGCCACTGACATTTGGGCAATGACATAAACAAGCACTGACACAGTCAGTCTTGGATACAGATAACCACTGACATGAACAGGCCCAGACACAAGCAAGCCGGTTAAGATCACACCAGGCAGAGACACCAGACGCCATTTGGACTGTGACATCAGCAGGACCAGCCTGCACCTGTCACAGTCACCCCTGGCAAAAAGCCCCGATGACAGCCAGTCTGTGGCCAGCTGTGATGTGATTGGTGACCTGACAGGCCAGCTGTGATGTGATTGGTCACCTGACTGGCCAGCTGTGATGTGATTGGTGACCTGACTGGCCATCTGTGATGTGATTGGTGACCTGACTGGCCAGCTCTGATGTGATTGGCGAATTGACCTGTCTCCTCTCCCTCATTATTCCCCACTGCATGTCTAAGTACACTTTAGCTGCCCGTCTGTGCTGGGTACAGAGTCAGCAGCTTGCACTCATGTTGAGGCTACACAGGGTGAGAGAACTGGCATGCAGCTATCAGTAAAGACCCACACCCCACCCCCATGAATTCCTGTAGGGATCCCGCCGTACCGGGTCATCCCCAGAGCTACTGCCAGCTGCCCTGTCGTCAGAATTCATCACAATCATTTATCATCCTGCTCTGCACTTCGGCATAAGGAGGCACTAATGAAGTCTACTCACTGGTTAGGTTAACCTATGTAAGTAATGTTAGCAAATGGTATGCCAGTATCCAAGCCATCACCACTACTCCAGTTCTGATATATCCCAACAGGCACAGACAACTCAAGCCCGTATGCCCGGCAGACAGGAGATGTCAGGGGCCGACTCTTCTAGCCACTGACATTAGTGAGGACAGACACTAGTGGTAGCTGGAATTAGCGAGCACAGACACTAGCGGTCGCTGACATTAGCATGCAGTGATATCTCAAGGTTACAGACACCCCTGGCACAGAGATTCACACCGCGAGTTACTGTCGGCCGCCCAGCCTTCACCATTGATCAGAATCACGCCTCGCTCCTGCCGTGGAGCTCTTACTCTCTGCTGTCAACACAGCGCTGTCTGTTTGCCCTTTATTTTCAGCCTCTGTGGGCAAACTGAACGCAGCGTGAAATCAAGCGTGTGGTTTTCACTCCCGAGCAGTCTCCACCATAGGCACGGGAGTTATTGGACAACAGAGTGCTAGTTTTAATCGCTAATGATAGCATGCAGCCTGAGTTGTCTTGCTAGTTGTCATGGCTAACTCTAACATGCCGTCTGTGTCCCTAATAACTAACTTTAGCATGCTGCTTGAGTCCCTAATCACTAACAGTGGCATGCTACCTGAGTCCCTACATTTGAAACCCTAACTTTAGCATGCTGCTTGAGGCTCTGAGTGTTAAATTCAGCATGCCATCTGCATGAGTCCCCATGTTTTACACCTCAACTATAGCACTTCTGCATGCTGTTTGAGTCCTTAATTGCTAACTTTAGCATCCTACCAGAGACCCCATGTTTTAAGCCCTAACTTTAGCATGCTGCTTTAGTCCTTAATTGCTAACTTTAGCATGTTGCTTGAGTCCCTAATGACAAACTTTAGCATGCAGCCTGAATACCCTTGTTTTTATCACTAACTTTAGCATACAGCCTAGGTGCCATCCAGATTCCAAACACCCGATTATTTACGTGCACAAAAAAAGCTGTTGTCCTCTTCAATGAATATGATTTGTTGAATAAAGGCATTTGATTACACTGCAGCTGTGACACCAACTCACATCAACGGTGCCACATGTCCAGCTCAAAATTTGTGACTACACAGCCAGCCTGTAGAGGCCGCTAGAGAGCAACCAGCTTAACCCATACCTGTGCCTAGAAAGACAGAGCCAATCGCTACTTTGTCGATATGGGCTTCCAGCCATAGCCAGCAATGGTGACCTTTAATTTTACTCATGAAATCCATCTTCTGTGGACATTTGTATACATGACGTCATACTTCTGTGTGCCATTGATTTATAGTCACTTCAGGGAAGAAAGGGCACAAGAGCAGCTGGACTCTACAGAAGAGAGTCGCTGTTTTAGAGAGAGGGGGAACCTCTGAACAAATACTGAAGTAATCGTCATTTTGCGTACAGGAAGGTTAAAACGTATGACATAAAACCATTGCATTCATAAAACACGGCCTAGGTGTTACAATTTCAAAACCGCATACATTTTTAAAAATAATGTCTCACTGAAGTGATACATAAGCAGATTATTTCTACCATCAGAATGCGCATTGATAAAATATGTTTCTACCAGAGCCTACGATATTTTTTAAAATAGCGCAGAAGGAATGTGATGTGTCAACGTCGGGACTGTGTTTAGCTCTGACAGTGGAAGTGGGTGCGTTTGAGTCACAGACCAGGCTAACCATGTGCAGCAGAGAGAGACAATAGTAATGATGAATAATAATAAAGTTTATTTGTAGAGAGTTTTTTCAGGCCAGGGGTTCAGAGTGCTTAACAGTAACACAATAAAGCAATGCACATCGTAAAACAATGCATGAATACGAAAAAAATAATAAACAGAAGCAGAGCAAGTATTTAATAAAAAAAAAAACAGAGAACAATAAAACAAAGACGCATTGCACAGTACACATTCATTTTTGAATATATAGTACAAATAAGTATCTATATTGGAAATACTTTCTACCATAGATGGGAATATATGAAAGTGTCTGTAACTCTGATATATTGTGGTATGCTGTGGTATACTCTGGTATCAGTGATACTTTGGTGTCATCTGCATCACCGCAGAATCTCAGGGTGCTGTGTGTGGGTGTTTTTTTTGGTGAGAGATAGGTTAATGCAAACAGCAGGCTGCATGATGTATGTGTTTACACATTTCGGTCACCCTGTCCCGCGTCAGGAATATGTGGGCACCGTGATGTTTATCCACACCTCATGCAGACCCTGTCTGATGGAAGGTAGTTGAGTTATAAAGGTTTTTAAAGTTACCCAGCATGCCTTCTGATGAGGTGAAGCATTATCAAACTTTCAGCTGAGTAAATTTGCGGTCATGCTTTGATTTTTTGTCATGAAGCTTGGACAATTTAGTCAGGTTTAGCAGCTCTTTCCTGGATACTTTTTTTGTCATTTTGACATTGCTACACAAGTTCTGGCATGCTTAGCAAATCCATGTCTTGGCTGAATTGGCCAGCTAGGACTGGGCCCGGTGTACATGTGATGGCACTTCATAGTTGTGTTAACATCATACATTGGACAAATCCTCACTGACTTCACTTCAATTTTCAGAGACCCACTTTAATTCTCATGGGCTTTGAGTTTTCAGCTCCTGGTGAAAAGTTTGCTGGAAGTTGTGTTGGGTAACAGCAAGCACCAGTGTTTTTGAATGTGTTAAAGATTGAGCGAAAGTATTCTAAGGAGGCACCAACAACCTGCATTCTTAGCCAGGGGCTTATTCAGTCCCTGGTAACCAAATACCTAAACTAAACTAAACTGAATTCAGGATTATATTTTCCCGAGTTTTGTAAACCACTGTCTTGTATCTTTGCCCTAGGCAAGTGTATTAAAAATAAATAGTTCCAAACGTTGTTGGGCTCAATGGAAACTCACAATGGAGCATCCGTTCCATTCACGTTGCAATATTTTCTGGCGGACGAAACATTACGGTGGTTAAAGCAGGTTCGACGGGTTTAGTGTGTTTGTTTTGCCAAATATACCTCCGCACTGGCCTGGAGTCAGAACTCTGTGAGTCCTCCCATTCGCCGCTTGGCTGGCTTTGCAGGACACCGTCCTGTGCGTCTCTTGGTGGGAGTCAGAACTCTGTGAGTCCTCCCTTTCGCCGCTTGGTTGGCTTTGCAGGACACCGTCCTGTGCGTCTCTTGGTGGGAGTCAGAACTCTGTGAGTCCTCCCATTCACCACTTGGTTGGCTTTGCAGGACACCGTCCTGTGCGTCTCTTGGTGGGAGTCAGAACTCTGTGAGTCCTCCCATTCGCCGCTTGGTTGGCTTTGCAGGACACCGTCCTGTGCGTCTCTTGGTGGGAGTCAGAACTCTGTGAGTCCTCCCATTCGCCGCTTGGTTGGCTTTGCAGGACACCGTCCTGTGCGTCTCTTGGTGGGAGTCAGAACTCTGTGAGTCCTCCCATTCGCCGCTTGGTTGGCTTTGCAGGACACCGTCCTGTGCGTCTCTTGGTGGGAGTCAGAACTCTGTGAGTCCTCCCATTCGCCGCTTGGTTGGCTTTGCAGGACACCGTCCTGTGCGTCTCTTGGTGGGAGTCAGAACTCTGTGAGTCCTCCCATTCGCCGCTTGGTTGGCTTTGCAGGACACCGTCCTGTGCGTCTCTTGGTGGGAGTAATAGGCAGACGTCTGGGACAGGGTGGTGAAGTGGATGGGGGAGAAGGCATCGACAACAAAGAGCCACATGCCACGGCACACGTTACCTTGGGAACGGGACTGACACACGCGCATGTCGTGCTTCAGAATACCAGCCGGGAGTATCCACATCCCAGGAGATTGGTGGGGGTGGCTTTGGGCGGGGGGGAGACATAGGATCCTTTCAAATGCACTCTTTCCCAAAAATGTCGCTCAAACACACAGACACACAAGGACACACTTCCTCCCTCAGAGCTGCAGGCAGTAGCGTGCGGAAGACGTTGGTGTGCCTCGTCGTGAGCCATCCCACTGGAGAGCGAGCAGCTCAGAGGCCTGTGTGTTTGAAAGGGATGCAAATGAGGAGCCTGGATGGCTATAATTAGAAGGCTGATCTGACGCGGTGAATTCGTGGTAAAGGGAAAATGTGTGTGTGTGTGTGTGTGTGGGTGTGTGTGTGTAGCAGGTGGGAGAAAGAGTGGACCAGGGTGCTGCTGGATCAAAGAATGTCCAGGATCCCATGTGTCCATTCATGAAAGGAGTCTCTCTCTCTGTCAGCGTCGCCGCAGGTTCCCAGAGTCACATGTTTCCATGCGTTTGTACACCCTCAAATATGAATATGAATATGAATTGTGTAACCTGTGAATGTGAGTATGTTTGCAGCTCAGGGCACAATGCGATTGGATTTGAAAAAAAAAAAAAAGACGTGTGGTTCTTTTCTTGGTGCTGCCATGTGATCCGGTGCTAATCGTCACTCCGAGCAACCTTCGCCTTTACGAGCTATGATGTATGCATGTGCATCTTTTATTTCTTTTTATTTTTTTTTCTGCTGACATTTTCAAAGATGGTGCTCCTCTCCTGAGCGATTTGTAATGCTAAACTCATGCAGAGCAAATAAAGTTCATTTATTTTTTAAGATAGAATTCCAGTTAAACCACCTCGCTTGAGGGAACATCCATTTTACCCTTATATGGGAAGCTATTTCCCGAATACCTCACTGCCCCCCCCCCCACCCAGTCACATGACCAGAGCCCAAAGCCTTTAATTACTGCACAGACAAAACAGTCAATATCTAGGATGGACATCTATTCAGATATTTCTGAAGCTTATTGCTGTTATGTTGATATGCGCCATTACCTGAAAAATGATAAATCCAGATTTACATTTCAGACACGTTATCCTTGGTTTCGCATGGATGTCATACATGGACATTAGCTCTTTCTGATACACAGATAACGTAGTATGGCAGATGTTGGTATAGTAAGCAATACCCAGATGATATGCACTACAACCTCATAAATCCAGCTTTCCAACATTCAGAAATCTAGTATCCTTGAAGCCCTCTGTATATCATCCATGGTCTCTTGATAAGTCTGGTAAAGATAACAAAATAATCGCTCACAGATACTTCCTGCATAATTATATTATGCATTATGCAGCGTGTTTAGATCAGGTGCTCCAGCTGAGTATCTGAGCTCCTTGTCTGGTCTGGTGATTGGCTGGCAAGGTGACCAATCAAATGAGAGCGAGGAAGCCGGGTTTAAGAAGGACGTGGGGTTGCCGCCAGGCAGGTTTTCAAATGTTTTCTGCTATGGGCAGCTGTTACACTTAATCTCTTGTCATGAAAATGTCACATCAAATTTTTATTTCTGGATTACCTTTTACATGTGTTTGCATAAGATAAATTACGTATAACCCCCTCAACATTATGATTATACATTTTTTTTGGCAAAAGCTTGTAATCTGGAAACCCAAGAGGCATTCATGTGGAACTGGAACCTGATTCAATGAAAATCCACATGGATTTACAGCAGAAGGACATAAGAGAAAGAGAACTGGGTACAACGTATACTCGTTTTGCTGCTGTACTACCTGTGTGTTGTGCTTTGCATTTATTTACTTGTGGGTGTCACAATCCAATACAGCAGTAAGGCATGTTGGAGTCAACTGTGGAGAGAGCAAATCCATGTGAGGCAGAAAGGAGAGAGTGAGAGAGAGAGCAAAATGCATGGTGAGAGAAAGAACACGATAAGTCAAGGGAGAGATAGAGAGAGAGTTACGGATATAGAGAAGGTTCTAGCAATAACCTGAGTTGCTGGCCCCAAGGATCAGTGGGACTGTGTGACATTAATGACAACCCTGTTGTACTCACTCCTCTTTCTCACCACTGTCTATTCCCCCACTCTGAGTAACTCATTACTGTTCCCCATTACTGTCTATCCCCCCACTCTGAGTAACTCATTACTGTTCCCCATTACTGTCTATTCCCCCACTCTGAGTAACTCATTACTGTTCCCCATTACTGTCTATTCCCCCACTCTGAGTAACTCACTACTGTTCCCCATTACTGTCTATTCCCCCACTCTGAGTAACTCATTACTGTTCCCCATTACTGTCTATTCTCCCACTCTGAGTAACTCATTACTGTTCCCCATTACTGTCTATTCCCCCACTCTGAGTAACTCACTACTGTTCCCCATTACTGTCTATTCCCCCACTCTGAGTAACTCACTACTGTTCCCCATTACTGTCTATTCCCCCACTCTGAGTAACTCACTACTGTTCCCCATTACTGTCTATTCCCCCACTCTGAGTAACTCACTACTGTTCCCCATTACTGTCTATTCCCCCACTCTGAGTAACTCACTACTGTTCCCCATTACTGTCTATTCCCCCACTCTGAGTAACTCACTACTGTTCCCCATTACTGTCTATTCCCCCACTCTGAGTAACTCACTACTGTTCCCCATTACTGTCTATTCCCCCACTCTGAGTAACTCACTACTGTTCCCCATTACTGTCTATTCCCCCACTCTGAGTAACTCACTACTGTTCCCCATTACTGTCTATTCCCCCACTCTGAGTAACTCACTACTGTTCCCCATTACTGTCTATTCCCCCACTCTGAGTAACTCATTACTGTTCCCCATTACTGTCTATTCCCCCACTCTGTGTAACTCACTACTGTTCCCCATTACTGTCTATTGCCCCACTCTGAGTAACTCACTACTGTTCCCCATTACTGTCTATTCCCCCACTCTGAGTAACTCACTACTGTTCCCCATTACTGTCTATTCCCCCACTCTGAGTAACTCACTACTGTTCCCCATTACTGTCTATTCCCCCACTCTGAGTAACTCACTACTGTTCCCCATTACTGTCTATTCCCCCACTCTGAGTAACTCACTACTGTTCCCCATTACTGTCTATTCCCCCACTCTGAGTAACTCACTACTGTTCCCCATTACTGTCTATTCCCCCACTCTGAGTAACTCACTACTGTTCCCCATTACTGTCTATTCCCCCACTCTGAGTAACTCACTACTGTTCCCCATTACTGTCTATTCCCCCACTCTGAGTAACTCACTACTGTTCCCCATTACTGTCTATTCCCCCACTCTGAGTAACTCACTACTGTTCCCCATTACTGTCTATTCCCCCACTCTGAGTAACTCACTACTGTTCCCCATTACTGTCTATTCCCCCACTCTGAGTAACTCACTACTGTTCCCCATTACTGTCTATTCCCCCACTCTGAGTAACTCATTACTGTTCCCCATTACTGTCTATTCTCCCACTCTGAGTAACTCACTGCTGTTCCCCATTACTGTCTTGTCCCCCCACTTTGACTGACTCACTACTGTTCACCCTCACTGTCTATTCCCCCACTCTGAGTAACTCACTCCTCTTCCCCCTACTGTCTGTTCCTCCCACTCTGAATCTCTGACTATTGTTAAGCCCTACTGTCTATTCTTCCCAACTCTAAATCCCCGGCGCCTTCTCACCACCAGTGTTTATTCCCTGACTGGCCTCTCCCTGGTACGGTCAGCCTCTGTTCCACCACAGACCAAACAGAACGAGCGAGGCACAATTTCAGAGGTGACTCACCGTGCAGCAACTCCAGCCAAGCGCTCCAGATAACGGCACGATGATCTTACGAGCGCCGAGTGAATTATTCAAAAGAAATGAAGATAATGATGACTGTTCCAACACGGTGTCGGCATGGCCTGTGGAGCCGCTATTGTTGGCAGTCTTTTTAGTGTGACAGGAGAGATAATGATAGGGTGATCAAAGGCGTAGCGGCTGTAGGGGTTTTGCCATTGGCTGAAAAGCTATGGACAGACGGCACTCTTCCTGAGAACCCTCTCGCCGCGTATTCCTGTGCCACAGAGAGAGTGGCAGTGAAGGAGATTTAAAACTGTGGTTAAAAAGTGCAACACGTCACCTGTTGACTTTTTGCTGATCTTGTTTCCTGGTGTTCACCTGAGGGTGCTGACCCCTCAGGTGTTCTGTCCAAGGAAACATGGTCCGGTGAAAGCAGGGATCTCTCTGGGCTCTGTTTTAATGGCACAAACTCACAGCACAGTCTCAAAACAGAGAGAATTACCTGGAGTAATTGCTGCTGTTTATTTCAGATCTGTGCAGGTTCAATTTCTCACAAGCAAACTGCCACAGCTTCATCGCTTCTTCTGTCACTTTTCAAACTGACACCGATATCACACAAATCTGGGTTTCCAAATAAAATAAGCACCAATTTTTCAATATAACACAGTCTTTCTTATTACTGTGCCATGAGTTTAGAAAATAGATCCCTTTCTCTGACAGTTCTCTAAGAGTATCCATTAGTGTTTCAGAGCAGGCCAGCTGTAAGCCTATAAATTGGAATAACCTAGATATAGTGAAAAAAAACAATTGGATAGAATAGTCCCCATTCAAATGCAATTTAAGTACTCCATGACTCTCTGAAATTTGCATTCTTCATAAACAGTCCTAAGATATCCAATCATACTGTAGCAGCCCAACTGCCAATCAAACCACCAACCAATCAAACCCCAAATGTCCCATTCTAATGGCACCCCGGCGAAGGGCCCGCTGATAAGGACAGTTGGGTTAACTACAGGTCGTCTTTGACTGGACAAAAAAAAATCATATTTGTCTCCTTTTCAAACAAAAAATGCATTGCAGTTGAATGTCAACAGTGCTCAGTGAGAGCTCAAAACAGCATATGATTTATGTGATAACCACGAAATTCAATAACGGACCAACGTCCCCTGACCTTAAGCAATAAGAGCGCAGACAGCCAAGCACTTGAAAGCTTCACAGAGGTAGACTTGACCTTCTTTTGATTTTTTAAAAAAATAATAATTTTTTATTCATTTTGAGTGTAGAATAGATTGTGCTGTGTGATGTGTATGGTGTCTGTGTCTTTTATGACTGAGTGTGTGTGGGCATTGTGATGCAAACATCGCGCATCGAGCACTGAAACCTGATGCTGCTTCCTAATGCAGGCAGACATACGGTATGTATGATGAATGCCAGCTTATTAAAAGTTAGTCAATAGGAGTCTCCCGGGAGATTTCCCTACTAATGAAATATGTGGGGATCAGATGTGTGTCTCCAGCCCATTGATCGTTTGTCACCTGAATTGGAACATACACTGACGCTCACAAAACAGCTGGTCTAAAAATATCTTATCGCCTCTGTCTGCCCCACACACACAGACACACACAAACACGTGCGAACCAGACAGATGTTATGTATGCATGAAGCATAAAACTCTGCAGATACAATTTTGGGACGTTTCCATTAAAAAACTACAACAAAAAAATGTCATCCATCAGCAGTCCCCCTGTGCACGTTACTGTGGAAACAGACCCTGGGTGCAAACGGGAATTATTCAGCATGGAAAGGAGGAAAGGGGCGTGGCGCTAACGTTGGGGGTGGAAGACCGCCCCCCCCCCGTAAAAACAGCCCCCCACAGCCCCCCGCCTGTCGCTGGCATCCGAGCAGACAAACACTTCTTGTCAAATAGGACAGCCTCTCAGTGCAGACATGATGGGAAGCCTCCCACCATCGGTGCCAGTAGGGTGGAGCTCTCTGCCAAACATACACCAGGGTGTTCTGGGTGGGCTGGGGGGGGGGAATGATGGGGCATTCACGGAGGGAGGACGAGTCTTTAGCGTTTCATCCAACAGGTTCCTCGTTCCTCTCGGGTTCCTTCCCTTCAGCTGTTGTCGTCTGAGGTCATGACCTTGGCTACGTCTGATTGCTGCCTGGCCGGCAGGGTTGTCAGGGCGTGGCGTTTCACGGGCGATGTAGCTACACAGAAAATGGAGGCCGATGCCCTTATACAAAGGATCTGCCGGTGTTGTAGCGGTCAGGCTCTGACTCTGTGAACGAGGTGCAAACCTCTCTCACACCTCTTCCTGGGGAGAGAGGAGATGCCTGGGGAGGTGGTGCGGGGGGTTGGTGGGGGGGGTGTCTGGAACCTCGGGGACATTAATCGCGGCTGTGGTTTGACAGGGATTGTCAGAGCTGCCGGAAACGCACTGGTGCTCATGGATAAGGGTCCTCTTTCCTCCATTCTCTTCTCTCCTCCTCCTCCTGTCTCTCTCTCTCTCTCTCTCTCTCTCTGTCTTTCTGTGCTGCTTACCTGGGTCCTCCATCATCCCACTGACTCAATCTCAGGTGAAGATTCCGCAGAGGTCTTCGGCCGTTTCCATGTAGTCTGTTTTCGGGGGTGGGTGGACGGGGCCTAATTTAAAAGCTATTTATTTGCCTTCCCCACAAAATCAATAATCCCTGTCAGTTGGGCGTGTGAATTTGTATGTGTGTGAATGTGTATGTGTGTGTGTGTATGTGTGTGTGTACATATATCTGTGCCTGTCCATTTAAATGTCTGCAAGGCAAGAGGGCGTGTGTGTATGTTTTAATGGAAGGAGGTGAGGATGGGGGGTTGAGCATGTGTGTATGTGAGTGTGTGTGTGTGTGTTTGTGTGGGATTGCATATTGATCCTGACCACACTGGTAGCTGCATGTATCTTCAGCTTGGCTGTCAGGCACAAGGTTACCGCGGCGTTACCACAGCATCAGCCACGAGGGCAAGAGAGGGTCTTTTTTCCCGCAGATCCAGGTGTTGCTTTGCCGCTATATACCTATGGCCACAGCTGGTAACAGCATGGCTGGGATTCAAACACCCACCCATGGGACCCACTGCAGCCCCACGCCTGAGCGCTTCCGTTTGGAGGACCACACGGAGGCCCCTGCCCCCGGTCTGAGCTGGCAGGTCCCTGACACGAGCGCTTCTCCCAGGCGGGCAGAAGAGAGGGCCCTAAGATCTCACCGGGCCCGACCGTCTGGGTTTCCAGACGACCGGCTCTCCCTCTCCTTAATACGACAGGCCAGCAAGCCAAGGCCAAGCTTATCGTTTCCTCATTTAAAAATAAATCTGTCAAAGGGAAGCACACTTACCGTAAAGTAGTTTTTAATAACGGTTGTCTCAAGCTCCTTTCTTTTTCTTCTTTTTTTTTTTTTTTAAAGCCCTTCATGAAGGCAAACTGTTATAGCTCTGCAGAGATGGTGACTAGCCTCTCCCCACCCCCCCACCTCACCCCTCACCCCCACACCCCCCCACACACCCTCCCCGCCCCCGTCTTTACTCTCCCAAACCCCGTCATGGCTGCCAGTGAGTGATTTACACAGCAGACGGACGACCGACTCTCCCCGCTCGGCAAACAACTGCAATATCCCCCTGTCACCATCGCGCTAATAAATTATTGATAAGAAAGCAGAGGGACATTAACATGGCCTACGCCGTTCCTATATTGAGTGGGCCTGCCATCCATGGGCCCCTGGGTGAACTACTTAGACAGCCAATGAGCATCAAGCGCCTCAGGTGTCAAACCTATCAGTGTCAGACGAGTTTGGGATAGGTATTACATCATTGGCTGAAAGAAAAAAAAAAGGAAAAGCACAGCGGCCCCATTGGGCCTTCCAAATAAAACATGTCCCCCCCATGTCAACGACTTCACGACTGACCTCATATGGCTTTTTAATTTATCATTATCATTCCGTGTCGTGGCTGGGCAGGTGAGGGGGTGTTTGCGGATTCTGCATTTTGTGCTCGGGCTGTTCGAGCAGCAAAAAGAACAGCTGAAACACGCATGCAGTCAGGTCAGACAGAATCACTGGCCATCCATGCCGTTATTTTAACATCGATGGAAACATTCATGTTTAACATTCATGCCATGTATTATGCATCTGGATTTTCTTCTGTAAGAAAACACACAGGAAAATGGATTATCTTCCAGCTCGGCACGTGACAGATGTATAGATTCACACATGCAGACAGAAATGCCCACAAGACGCAGTTTACAAGCGCAGCAACGCACAGCAGTCACAGGGTAGCCACAGCACACTGAGCAAGGAACAGTCACATTTTAAATGTGACTAATTAAAAAACGCACCGCCGAACTGAGAGAAACAATTAGGCGGTATCTGCCCTTCTCATCACAAACACACACTCAAAAACACTGAAATAAAACTTCCTTTCTTATGGATTAATGCTTCATAAATTCCTGACATTGCAGCAATTAATTTTCACAAATAATGCGGCAGCAAGAAAGAAATGTGGATGATCACTGTGACCTGCACGTCTGGATTCCACATGAATGCAAAGTGAAGAGGGGTAATTAGTACAAATCTACATTTTCCCTATTTACTGATTTGCACCTTAATCTAATTTACAGCCCCCAGCTCTATTACTGCGAGGGTCCTTTATCCAAATATAGCCGTACTGTTTATGAAGGTACCTCATGCTGGGATATAAGGCCTTTATAAAGCATTTATGATGCATTCATAAAGTATTTATAAAGCATTCATAAAGATGTCCCCCAGACAGGCAAAGACTAAAGCTACAGAATATACTGAAGGACCTCATTAGGTAATGGTGTTTATGAGTAATGAGTAAGTGCCTTGTTTGGGGTAGCATTAGCGCCTAACTGTAGTGTTGAGAAAATGTTATTTGTTGAATTGTCTTTACATATATCGTGCCCCAAGGTCTTTTCAGCCAAGAAGGTATAAGAATTTTAACACCGAGCATATTTGATTTTTATCAAAGTATTAAAAAATGTAGAGAAAATGAAAATTATGGACATTTTAAAAATGCATGAACAGAAAAAGATTCACTGTTCTAATGCAATGGCTTGTCTGTGCAGACGTGGTGGACAGCTGAACGATGCACCGCTTGATTTCACTAAACAGCGCCTCGCCTGTTCAATTAAATCACATGGTTTGATATGAGGGAGGGGCAAGCGCATAAAGACGCTGCATGCCTTAAGGTCTGGTGTTCAACAGCTCCGTTCCGTCGCTTCAGGAAAAGTGTCTTGTGGTACACACTGGAAAAAAAACTGCATTGCAGAGATGATGTTTGCTTTTTTAAAGTGATGAACAGACATTGTAAAATATCCTCTAAAAATGAAAAATAGTGATGGATGTGAGACCAGGAATGTGGTGATATATGTCCCTCTGTTTGTTCTGGTCAGAAAACCGGCAATCAGACGATTTTTTTTCCAGTTGTATGGAGACAGAGCAAGGCTATTTCGTGGTGAAAATGCTGTTGCGCTAGTCCTGTGTAGAGGACTACAGGTGATGAATGGCTAGTGGAGATCCATTTTTCTTCCCTCCATTTCATGTTATTGTTTGAGCCTTGACCAAACAGCCCTTACCCACAATGCCACGCTGCCTGACCCATCCCTGTTCTGTAACACCCCCAAAGCTTGCTCTCTCTGTACTACTGTACTCAGAAACTACTAGAATTGCAACCTTTTGGCTGAACCCAAGCCTTCCTTCTTGGCTGCGTCTGGTAGCTCAGTTATGAAGTCGGTGTATATTCCCTCCAAAACCCCATTCTGGCCTGGTAATACTTTTTGTTAATAAAAAAAACGCTGTTTACAGCTCTAGCAACTCTGCGCACTCATACATTAAAACAGCTTTATTTGTTTATGTTTGCCTGGTCTTGAGAGTGTCCAGCACTGCATTAAGCCTGGTCTAGGCTGTATCCAATGCTGCGTTAAGCCTGGACATGAACATCCCTGAGGTCTCTGTCTGATTGGCCAGGCTGTTTTCTTGGGATGACCTTCTACATTCCATTTCCTTTCTCTGAGGCGCAGCTCTGTTTGCTCTGTTATGCTCTGGGTAATACGTGGTATTAGTGGTGCGCCCTGAGGGCTCTGGTGTAATAGTCAAAACTCCAGGTGCACCGGTCAAAACAGGATTTTACTCCCCTCTCTTAACAACCACCCTCTTTACTCTTAAAGATTATGTGAATCTGGGTCTCTCTATTGTACAGCCAACATGGTGAAAGTAAATGAAGGTTTTCACAATGGGGACATTGCAGAAGGACGAACATTTGGTGGCGGATTGAAAACTGGCCCCAGTGGTATGTGTGGATGATGATGATAATTACATTTATGCATTTAGCAGACACTCTTACTGAATCAGGTTATCCAGCTGGACATGTACAGAAGCAGTTCAGGTTGAGTGTCTTTATTCAAGGATACAACTGCTATGTCCCACCTGGGACTCAAACCTGCAGCCCCTCAGCCACAATCTCTATGGGCCCTGACCGTTATTGTAGTGGTTAGGTGGATGGTATGCACACACATGTGGAGTACACTGTATACAGTGTAATATAATATACAGTGATGTTGTGAAAATGTAATTATGTGCATGGTGGGACTGAAAAACATATCAAGGTGTGAGGTACATTGTATCTTATTGTACTACAGCAGTGGTTGAGGATGGGGCAAGCAGGTCGTATCTTTGAAAGGAAATAGGGCCTGAACTTGAGCAGCTGGCCTGGCTGTCAGGTGAAAGAAAACTCCACCACCAGTATGAGGGATGAGTCCTTTCTAGCTGATGCTAAATCCAAGCGTGAGAAACACTGTGATGACCCTTTGCGTGTACTGAGCTGACGTTTTTGACAGGTTGAACACACTGAGAAAATAAATGCTAGGCAGGGATGTAAAAATCTTGTGTCCTGCAGATGAAGTGATTGTTTTTATTAAAAAAAACAGATCTTTTTGCTCTGTTCAGATGACGAATGGAGATTCTGTTGTTTCCAAACTTTTCAGACAGTGCACAACAGACCGGCATAGCAAATGTCTCAAATAGGTTACAGGCCTTTACAATTCATTCATGTTGGTCTGACCCCTTTATATTTGCCCAGCCAGTGACCTTGCTGTAGAGTGGTTTGATATCTATGATGATATTTATGGACATGTCGCAGTCAAATGTATACAAAAGTATACAGTCTGTCGCCTCCTAAACTCCTGGGGATATATATGGGCTTTGGAGTTACAGTATGCCCACCTCCTCAGACAGTATACCCACCTCCTCAGACATTATACCCACCTATTAGCCTTATTACCATTAATACATATGGGCATTGGAGTTACAGTATGCCCACCTCCTCAGACAGTATACTCACCTATTAGCCTTATTACCATTAATACATATGGGCTTTGGAGTTACAGTATACCCACCTCCTCAGACAGTATACTCACCTATTAGCCTTATTACCATTAATACATATGGGCTTTGGAGTTACAGTATGCCCACCTCCTCAGACAGTATACTCACCTATTAGCCTTATTACCAATAACACATATGGGCTTTGGGGTTACAGTATACCCACCTCCTCAGACAGTATACACACCTATTAGCCTTATTACCATTAATACATATGGGCTTTGGAGTTACAGTATCCCCACCTCCTCAGACAGTATACCCACCTATTAGCCTTATTATCATTAATACATATGGGCTTTGGAGTTACAGTATGCCCACCTCCTCAGACAGTATACCCACCTATTAGCCTTATTACCATGAATACATATGGGCTTTGGAGTTACAGTATGCCCACCTACTCAGACAGTATACCCACCTATTAGCCTTATTACCATTAATACATATGGGCTTTGGAGTTACAGTATGCCCATTTCCTCAGACAGTATACCCACCTATTAGCCTTATTACCATTAATAAACATGGGCTTTGGAGTTACAGTATGCCCACCTCTCAGACAGTATACCCACCTATTAGCCTTATTACCATTAATACATATGGGCTTTGGAGTTACAGTATGCCCACCTCCTCAGACAGTATACCCACCTATTAGCCTTATTACCATTAATACATATGGGCTTTGGAGTTACAGTATGCCCACCTCCTCAGACAGTATACCCACCTATTAGCCTTATTACCATTAATACATATGGGCTTTGGAGTTACAGTATGCCCACCTCCTCAGACAGTATACCCACCTATTAGCCTTATTACCATTAATACATATGGGCTTTGGAGTTACAGTATGCCCACCTCCTCAGACAGTATACCCACCTATTAGCCTTATTACCATTAATACATATGGGCTTTGGAGTTACAGTATGCCCACCTCCTGAGACAGTATACCCACCTATTAGCCTTATTACCATTAATACATATGGGCTTTGGAGTTACAGTATGCCCACCTCCTCAGACAGTATACCCACCTATTAGCCTTATTACCATTAATACATATGGGCTTTGGAGTTACAGTATGCCCACCTCCTCAGACAGTATACCCACCTATTAGCCTTATTACCATTAATACATATGGGCTTTGGAGTTACAGTATGCCCACCGCCTCAGACAGTATACCCACCTATTAGCCTTATTACCATTAATACATATGGGCTTTGGAGTTACAGTATGCCCACCTCCTCAGACAGTATACTCACCTATTAGCCTTATTACCATTAATACATATGGGCTTTGGAGTTACAGTATGCCCACCTCCTCAGACAGTATACTCACCTATTAGCCTCATTACCATTAATACATATGGGCCTTGGAGTTACAGTATGCCCACCTCCTCAGACATTATACCCACCTATTAGCCTTATTACCATTAATACATATGAGCCTTGGAGTTACAGTATGCCCACCTCCTCAGGCAGTATGTGTGCAGTCTTCAGAGCACTAACTCAGTTATACTCCACTGCCGCTCCTAGGTAATGCAGTGAGGATGAAAGCTGCTCTTCCACGGTGTCTTCCCTAATCCATTTCCTGTCTTATTCTTCAGTTCCTGAGACCCGCCGAGCGTGAAGGACGTGCGTCTGATCTGAGCCCCGCTCGAGCTTCAAGAGCCTCCCCCCATAGGACAGTGTAGCGGCCAGGCCCGTTCACAAACGTGTGCGCTCACTGCCGTCCAATCAGAGTTCCTCCTGAGACCACACCTCCCCTGGCTCAGGGCCTTTAACCAATCAGAGTGGTTCATTCCAGTCTCAAGAGAGGAAGATACGGATGTCTCTGGGCCTTTAAGCAAGCGAACAATCCCCAGCAGGCTTGGGAATTAAAGATCCTGTAGACCAACAGATGGTTAGCTTCTGTGCTCATAGCTTTGAAAGTAGCATATCTCTTTCTCTCTCTCTCTCTCTCTCTCTCTCTCTCTCTGTCTACCATTGAACCTGAAACGTTCCAATTTTCATGCCACCCAATGAATATTCATGAAGGTTGTAGCTAAGGGAAATACTGGTGGCAATGGTTGTTCTGTCCTTGGGCACGCCTCTTCATGAATATTCATAGCTGCTTATATAGTCCTGGAAACTGCATTTACCAACCCACAACCCTCTGGGGTAAGGAAGTAAGGAACCGTGCACAACCAGGAATACAAATATGAGAGGATGTAAATAACTCAGGAGCTGTTAGCGCTGCATGGGGGCCAGCGGCTCCATCAGGATTGGGTGGAAGCCCCTTTGGTGTTGGGGGAATGAGCCGCAGCGTGGAGGTGTGTGTGCTGGCCTTTGTTAGCACCGTTTACCTGGGACTCAATGCATTATACACCAATGTACACTGTGTGACTTATTGTAGGTTTGGGTTGTAGATGAGGAGGTTTCCCAGCTGCCGAGCGGTTTTCAGCTGAGCTTATCATCGAAATCCAGCCCCTCTGTCAGGTCACATGAACGGTTGTGATAATTAAATAATTAAGGGTAGAGGTTTACATCAAATCCATATACAGATGCCCCCCCACCCCCACCCCCACCCACTCTGTGTCACTATGTCAGGTGTCTGAGTGGGAGGGTGCTTGGGGTGGGGTGGGGTGGGGGGGTGTGTAGCAGTCGCCATGGGAACGGTCTCTCGGTGACAGGAGGCAGAATCCCGAGGATTGACAGGCGGAAGCTGTGGCCTTTCGCCCCGTCCCACAGCGGTCCCTGAGGGAGTGGGGTATTTCGGGCTCGCCTTCTCTGCTTTTTATTTTCTCTCCTGTAAATGACATTACGGCGGCCAGCTGTTGTTCTTTATTGGCCTGGCCTCCCTGAGTGACAGCGGGCTGCCGCGGTGCTCCATCAGCCCCCGTCATCAGCCCAGCCAAACACCAGCCCCGGCTGTGGAGGGACGATCAGGAAGATGCAAAAGCCGTGGCTGGAAAAAAAGCTAACCACATTAGCCACGCTTTTCATATGTCCTTCGTGGATAATAACACCTGGCTGTGAAAAGGAGTTCAGTGACAAGCCTGCATATATTTCAGGGCGGAGCCCCGTTGGTCTCCATCATCAACAGCCTGATAAGACTCATCATGATCTCTCAGAGGACAATTGCATCCTGCCAATGAGATGTGCGTAAGGCATCCTGAGTCTGAAAACCAGAACCCATCACACTTTTTTTTTTTTTTTAATGAAGGTAATCAGACAAAGTCAATGCGATCTGAGAGGAGTATCAGAGAAATGCAGCAGAGTTTTAACTGGGCTGAAGGTGCTCTGTAATTAGTCTGATTTTCCCAGGCACACTTTTAAGCCCGGCGCTAATGCGAGAGAAATGTTGCTATGCATTTGGGTCATGTTCCAGCTAAATATAATACACTTTGGAGCTAACGCTGGGTTTAGCTTTCCTTTCTCTCCCGTTCGCAGGTCTGTAGTTCTGAGGAATAAAGAAAGGCGACAGTGGCTGGGGCTGTGATTGGGGGCTGCGTCATTACCCTGATGGGGGATGGGTGGGGGGGGGAGGTGGCGTTTGGATGTGGTTTCATACACGGTGTGTGGTCCTTTCATCAAATGCTTAGCTACCTCTCCCTCACTCAGTTTCAAGCTCTCCCCTTTCATTCTTTCTTTCTTTCTCTCTCCCTTGATGTCTCACCCCTCCAACTCTTTCTAGAACTATTATTCTCTTCCTGTTGCTCACTCCTCTATGCCTCTCTCCATAGCTCTCTGTTTCTCGTTCACCCTCTGTTGTTTTTCCGCTCCTACTCTGTCTCTCTCCGTATGTGTTTCTCAGGCAATCTCTCGTACACTTTCTTACAGTTTCTCTTCCTCACCTCTTTACTGTCTCTCCCTTTTCTTCCTCTCTGCTGTATCTTTTCTTCCTCCCTCCCTCCATCCCTCCCTCTCTGAGACACCAGGTGCCCCCTGAAGGAGAGTGTGGGGGGGGGGGGGGGGGCAGGTCCTGCTTGGGGGGAACATACGGTCTGCATCCAGCCAGCCCTCTCTCCAGGCTCCAGGGCGGGGCCGAATCAAACGCACGCAAACGAGGTTAATTGCATGTTGTGACCGGCGATCCCTGCTGCTCCCTGTGGCCGAGGCAAGCGGTGGTGTCGACAGCCGTTCGCCCCGGAGGAGGGGAGAGAGAACGAGAGAGAGAACGGCACGGCGGTCTGGTCGCCATGGCGAGAGAATGAGTCACATGGTGACCCCTGACCTGCACCACCCTGCTCTCCCCCCACCTGTGGATTCTTCCTCTCAATCTGTTCTTGGTCACATTGGCCCAAACACAATTCAAGCGACAGCCACCCCCCCCC
>JAFBMS010002729.1:0-25232 GCA_019788955.1 Albula glossodonta | reverse complement strand
TACATACCACATCTTACTATCTATAGAACACAATTTAATTAGCAGAATCACTGAGAAAAAACTTCCCTAGGGGAAGCTAATATATACACTCCTGAATGTAGTTGACAATAAACTGTATCTCAGAACATGAAACATTAAGTACTAGAAGGATATAACCATGGAATCTGACTAATGACTAGCAGTGGCTAATGAAATGTGTAGCTAGTTAAAGAGTAGCAGTAGCAACTTCTTTATCGTTAGCTTGATACCGCTAGTTATAAGGCGAGTGATGTTGTAATACAGACATGCATTATAAAATTTAGTCGGACTGTCACAAACTGCTTCAGAGTGGAGATTTTTCAGAAGGATAACTAGATACAGAAAAATTGATGAAAAGCTTGTCAGCAAAAAGTAAAGAACATTTTCAGAACTTCTCTGCATCAATATTACTTTACAGAGCATTTCTACTTTCACAAGAGACAGCATTGCTAGCCTGTTAAGATACAGCATGTTAGAGAAAATCAATCTATAAACGGCAACCTTGATGAAAAAGTATGCCTGTCTTTGGCATTCAAATAATGAATAGCAAACCAATGCCATTAAAGGAAATGAGATAAAAACTGGATCACTCCCATTAAGTGCTGTGAAAGCTCTGCCTACAGAATGACTTGAGAGCCTAATGTCAGGGTGGTAATGAAATGGTATTAAGGCCTTCGATTTTATGTTAATCTTTTAGCCTATACCGTGAATCTGACCTGGGTTCCGGTAGCAATCCAAAGATAAACCAACAATAAACCCTGGCCATGAATAAGATGGAAACCTTCCCTCTGCTTTTTTAATACCATCATGATAAAGCACCTGGAAGACACGTATAATAAACCCAGCGCTGAGCACTGTACAGCGATTATTCATCTTTCCATTGGCACACTTTAATGAGGTGAATCTACATCAATGAGCTCTGGTGTGTTACTGCATATGTCACTAATCAAACAACAATCAAAAATACTGAAGAACATATATCGTGAAACTTCTTTAGGATGAAAAAAGATTTAAGAAATGTTTGAAAAAAAGTTTTCTCTTGATGTGTCAGTAAAGACTTGAGGGCCTATGTTTAAGAAATGAGGCCTGCTATATTACATCCACAATGTAAAAAGATTATTCAGTCCAACAGTGGCTAAATTAATTTGGCCTCAACATACAAAGGTAAGCAAAAAATCTTTAGATAAAGAGGACCTACAGCCAATCACCAGCACAGCCTCAAAGCTTTCTGTAGGATTTAGAATTAGTTTCGCATAAAATGTTCATCAATGGATGTGAGGTGAGTTGTTTTGGATTTACCCTTAACACAAGTGACATTATGCAGGATAGATCATTATGGTAGAACGTTATTTTCCTCATCCATTTTAGGAGCGGACTCTCTTTACTGGATGAGATTGGGGTTATAACTAATAACTAGTGTGCGTTATAACTTTTGTCTTATATATGGGAAAAAAGGGCACAGCACTGACTTGGAATTTATTGTAAGTGGAGTCAATTTGGCAAGTGGACTTAACAAATGTACTATTTTCAGAAGGTGACGTCATGTATTGCCAGGTAATTAATTAGGCACGCATTTATCAAACAATGCAGACATTATGATAAAACTTTATATAACTTTGCAATGTTACCATACTCAATGGCTTGTAATCGGTTTTGATGTGTTGACAAACCATCTAACTGGCTTGCACATCTTATCATCAGTAATTGGTATATTCAGTAATTGTCTCCGCCACCAGTGAAACTGCTCACATATTTGTCTTTCCCAAGACTCTTCGATAAAACGCGAAAATTTGGAAGCTAAAGAGGTAGGCAATGGAGACTGTGCTTCCATACAAATTAACGCTATACATAAATACAAACGCTAAAGCAGATCTCAAAGAAAAAAATTAAGTGAAGATTGGATTAAACAGATGCTGCGTGACCCAGGCACATGAAATCGACGACTGTATCACAGGCGTGCATTACAAGCAGATTATAAAGGACACAGTACGAAGGACCACTCAGGTAGTAAAACCCTGTCCTGATTTAGCAGCTTAATTAATGGAAGAATGTCAACAACTGAAATGTAGTATTTACCTGTTTATTATATTTCACTCCGCAACTTTTTGAATTGCATTCCATCTGAATCCCATCTGGACATTAGAAGGCGATGACATTGTCTTTGCTGTCCTCTAGTGTTAATAAAAATACATATCACTGCAGCAGAACTGTCCGGTCAGTGTGGACTGAATGTTGGTGGACTGAATTCCTCCTGCAAACGTTTTGACTAACGTTTTGGAAAAACAACTAATTGCGCATGTTCTCCCATTGTTGTCCATGTCAATTGTTAACAAAGTGAAAACTAAATTAAAGCAAGTAACATCTTGAACTAAAAAAAACATTCGCTTTGGTCAAATAATCAGTGGGGGACAAAAACAATATAACTTTTGGTTAGTTTTTCAACAAAATCGGGGCATCATGCAGATGTTATATGGACTTCCTTTCAAACACTAGAGGGCGCTGTATTCAAACGGAGAGCTATAGCCGCACAGCTGCCGGTTTCTGAGGCTGGTGAACCTTTCAAAAGCCCGTCATCAAATGAGCGTGTGTATGACAGGAGTGCATTTGAAAACGGCATCACTGACCGACCATCAATGGGAATCTATCTGAAAACCAGATTATTCTACCCTCTCCTCGGCCAGGGAGCTGGAATGCAACATTTACTGTGAAAACCAAGTATTTCCACACGTTATCCATATTCAGTTTGGGAATTTATGTCTGGCGTCCTTGCAGATCTTCGAGTGTGGTCAAACATTTTTGGGAAGACAGAAGAGGAGTGGCTGGGCGATTCCTTATTAGCACAGGGGAGTTTATCCTGTGGGTTCAAAGAATGTAGCCAGAAGCCTAATGTGGTGTAGATTGTATGTAGCAGCAAAAATGAATGTAGGTTTCGAAATGTTCAAGTATTCCATCATATATTCAGATAGCTATGTTGAAAAGGAGAAGATGCTAAAAAAACAAAATCCTAATGATAATGATAATTTTATTAATGAAAAATGTATTCATTAATACATTTTAGAGAATACCTAAATAAGTAAATGTGCACACTAGTATGGCACACAGAAGTAAAGATTATACCCTTGATGCTAGACGAGTTTTATTTTATATTGTGTGCTTTTACAGTTGTTTTCTCATAATGTTTGGGTATAGCAGCAGTATATTTTTAAATAATTATGTGGGCATTTTTAAAATGATTTTTGTTGGTCTTTGAAGATTTTGTGGGTGTATGTTGGGATTCTGCCCTTGCGGATTCCGTCTAGCCAGAGCCGAGAAAAATCTACTATAGTTCCATGTAAACATGACATTTTATATCTTGGCTGCAGGACTCCATGATGAAAACAGTGGCCACGGATGGCATATTTTCCATGTTGTAGCTATAAAATAGCATGTCGTACAGATTCTCCTATACGGTGCAAATCCAGGAGTTTTGTCTCCAGGGGGAATTTTTTCAAGGAGTCAGAGCCAAATATTATGTATCATCTGATCTAAAAAAGACACATGAGCCACTGATCCTGGAACAGTGATATAAATATGCTGTGCAACATCATAACTCTCCCTGAGAACCAGCTGAAGTGGAAATACATTCACAACATCACAAAGTTCATGAGGAAACAATGGAGGACCAGCCAGAGCATTTAATCATGAACAGCAGAAAGTAAAGAGAGGAGCCTTACAGAGATCTTGAATAGAGACAGCCCATAATACAGACATACTCGACCCCTGAGTTCAGTGTGTCATTCTAAAGTGCATCAACTGAGTGTAATACGTAGAATAGAATGTACCAAAATTTGGATTTCACTTACCACAAACTATTGATACAGTATGAAAAGTATGACATGGTAAGAAATCCATTATAAGATCAATTATGCATTCATTGTCCTTGTGCTACAGGATTGATGTATACTTCTGAGACTGAAACAAAGAATTGGAAAGCACCAAATACTCCATTTAGCAGCTTTAATTAAACAGTATCATCAAACTATTTTAGGCGCATATATGGGACTAAAATATCTGCACTGTACAGTCCTTCCCAGGGTTACATGTATACACGCTGTATGTGTGTGAGCGGTCATACTGTTGAAGAGAATAGAGATTAGAGGAAAGGAGTGTGGCTGATTTGGTTCGTTCACCCCCACCCAAAATGAGCAACCACCATTACTGCCTCTGGCCTCTAATTACAGCTGCAATCACACAGAAAGAGAAATTAAAGGGCGGAACTATGAACACGTGTCCGCAGTTGTTGCGTACCTCCAGTGGAATATGAAATCATCTTACTTGACATAGAAAAATACTCTTTCATTGTCAGTGCTATGATGTGATTGCTTCAGTTTATTGTATTTCTTCAATGTAATGGGCTTTTAGGATGGTGGATCTAACAGGGAATGTAAGCCTGTGTATCAGCCAGGGTTATGACAGTCAGCCCTTGAAATTTATATCTTTACTGTGACCTTATAGGTGTACAAAATCCTGCACATAAGTGAACATGAGACTGAATGTCCTTAGATCAGGTCAGGACCAAAACTGGGCAAGCTTTGTGCTCTAAAGAGTAGGAATGTCAGCTGAGAACTCAATACTCATTTGCAATTGAAACCGTGAGACCAGGAAACAGGGAGCATGAGGGATTGTATTGTCGATCAAATATAATTGTGTGGGTAGATGTGGAGAGATAGTTCTTTGGGGTCAAGTATTGAGCTTTCTGTCCCAATTTGTCCTCTACCTGCTTGGCCCCCTCACCTGGATTCTCTGAGCAGGATACATAGAGATCTTGCTAATTTGGCTGCAGGGGGAGCTGTAGAGGTAGGAATAGCCCCCTCCACCCCCTCAAGATCCTTGGCTGCCCTGGACCTCGTCTCTGCAGGTCAGCCCCCCCCCACCCGGTGATTCCCTCGGGGTCAGCGAGTCTGCCATGAACAGGGAACATCTGCATGGCAGATGGAGGTCGGAGTTCCCCCATTCGCTGCAGTGTAAATATTCTGCCCAATTCAGATTAGCCCTGCAACAACAAAGGAAGGGGGTCCTGGCGCACACTCGCACTGCTCCATGTTCCACTGTGCGTTTTAATAAGATGTAATCGCATCTGTCGACATCCGACTGGTCCCCTGAGCCGATGAACCTCGGAGTGTCTGCGAAAGTTGAGGACATGCTTGAAGGCCGTTGTAGGCTAACAGGGACTAGCTAAGGCGCACTGCTGTGTGTATTTGACAGAGGCATTAATAAAAACAGTCAGGGATGACGTCACCTGTCTAATATTCACTCGGGGGATCTTTGGTCCTGCTGTACTGCCTGACAGATGAATAGGGCTATTCAAGCTTGGTAATCTATGATCACAGTTTGCAGACATTTGTACCACCGCACTCGCCATCTCTGCAAGTAAGCTTTCACTGTACGGAGACTTACTGCAGACAAGCATTTCTAAGTGAATCAGCAATGAACACTGTAGGCAGACATTTCTATTGTATTCAACTGAACTGCAAGGATCTCTTGAAATTAAAAAAAAATGACAGAGAGAAAGAGAAAAGCTTTTTTAAAATCATCATGAAAAATTGAAGAGAATGAGCTTAGCATTTGATGTATGAAGTTTAATGTGATGTGATGTGCTTCTTTTTTTCTTATTTTTCTGTCACAAACAGGAGGCTCAAAGGAATATAGTTATGAAGATCATTCCAGGCTAAATCTTTTTTGGTCATACCGGCAGTTAGAAAGCCCAGCGTAAATTGCCTTTAAAGCCTTGTCAACATATGGTTAGAGGTTTACTTTAGATCAAAATAAAGGACGAGATCAGGATTTTCAGTGCACTAAACATTTGATTTTTCCTCTGTACCTCAATTTATATACCTTTTAACCAGCTCCCTCTAGTATTGTTTCAGCATAATAAATATGTGGGCAGGTGAATGTTGCTGAGATGAAGTTGACGGGCAGGGTCCTCAACGTAGCAGAGCCTGATTCTGCAGCACCACGGAGTTGGGCGTGAGCAGACCGGTGAACCGCGGCTTTCTGTGATGGAGGCACTCGCTCCGCCTCTTATCCAGCCACAGCCTCCACTCAACGCTCTGCTTCAGGCAGGCCCCGCACAGGCAGTCTTCCTGCACCAGGTACATGCACCTGGACCGCTGGATGGGGTCTGGCTCCTTGCTCCGGTCGGGCGGGCGGATGGGGTTGCTCTGCATGTTGACCCTGCCCAGCTTGGGCATGTTTCGGAGGCAGGGCGGGACGCGGGTGAGCATGTTGTTAAAGAGGCCCAGCTCCCGCAGCTCGCGGAGGGCGGACATGGCGGGCGGGAGGCTCTCGATTCGGTTCAGACCCAGGTTGAGCTTACGGAGGCCCCTCAGCAGGCCGATCTCATCGGGCAGGCCCACAGAGCCCAGCCGGTTGTTGGCGAGGTTGAGGTAGACAAGGTTGTGCAGCCGCCCTATGGACTCGGGGACCTCCTCGAGCTGGTTGCTGTGGAGGTCCAGCCAGCGGAGGTTGCTGAACAGGCTGATGGAGTCTGGGATCCTCCGCAGCAGGTTGCGGCTCAGGTCCAGCTCCTCCACGTCAGCCAGCTTCAGGATGCATCTGGGGAAGGTAGCGATCTGCATGTTGCTGAGGTCCAACCTCCGCTTCCCATCCACCGTCATCTTCAGGGAGTTCCTGGCAACCTTTAAGAATAAGAATAAGAATAAGAATAAGAATAAGAATAAGAATAAGAATAAGAATAAGAATAAGAATAAGAATAAGAATAAGAATAAATTTAATTTTGGGGCTTTTCACACTCAATGTGATTTATAAAGCAACATATTGCAACTGTGAAAGTGTAAAATTCAGCTAAACAGCATATATGTGTTTTAAAAAGAGAATTTACATGGTAGACAGACAGACCTTCAGGGTGATTTTCTTCCCCTGTGACTCGGCCTTCTGCTTCCCTTTAACCATGGTGCTGCAAAGAGATCACACAAAGAGATCACCTTCACTATTCCTTGGTTTTCATCTTCTTGTGTTGAATGCATTTTCAATGCTTTGTTGATTTATGTAAATAAAATATTGATGTTTTGGTGTTGCAATAGACTATCTATCCTGTTTGTATTAACATCTATTTTCTTGATTATTTTTGGAAATGTTTAATTAGAAAAATAATGGTGATAGTTATTTTTATTATTTCTTTAAAACATTTTTAGTCGTAGCAACAGTAGTAACAGCTAACCACCTCGTTACACTACTATGTGAACTTGAGCTCTGCAATCAGGTGATAAAGAAGCTATGGCTACATGCCAGCAGGCCAAGCCCTGAAGTCAGGATTATGCTAAGATAGTCTTTCTATTTCCATAGAAACAGTGGATTTCTAAACAGTACATGGAAAATCCTGGTCTCCTAGGAAGCGAGTGTCCTGAATACAAGCAGGCTGTCTGATAAAGTTCCACGCACAGAAACAAAGGAAGGGAGGTAATTAGGCAAAAGCAAATGATTCTGCTTGATTGTGAGCAAATAAACCAGCATGGCTCTCATGATTGATGACGGTGTCCTTCCTGTCAGTGTCTAATCATGGCATTGATTAATGAAAGGCTGACATGTGAAATGCCTTTTGGCTCCTCAACAATCCTTTCATTAGTCATATTGATCATAATCATCAGTAGAACATTCATTTGCAGACATTAATCATATAAAATGCATACACCTAACATTTAAATAAAACAAGATGTACAAAAAAGATACACAGATGATGAAAAAGATGTACAGTAATAATATTCAGTACTTTAAAGATTAAGGACTGTATATTCCATTGTGAGAATGAATTGCACACGCCCACGAGTTTCTTTCTCTGTACATGCATATGCACAAACACACATAAATACAGTATGTATGTTTCCAATTCACATTTTTAAACAGTATCTTATGTTCAGTGTCTGTCATAAAATGGTTGTTGCATCTAATGCATACAAATGATTACCTGTCTTTCTGCAGTATTATGAGAAGGTTTCATTCATTCTTTCATTGTTGGGTTTGCTAACAATGTAGCCTGCAATAAGGTTTGTACATTAATGAAAGTGTTGTGGTTCTTACCAGCTCTTGTGAGGGCAAATTCCTCCCAGAACAAGCCAGACAAAGGGAACGTCTCTGGAGTTAGAAGTCAGGAATGCGCACCTCAGGTCTGGCTGTCTTTCTCAAACGCTGCCACATCTCGATTTATGTGAATTATACATAAGATCTTTCTTGTTGCCTGTAAACAAAACCAGGAGAAGTTACTGAGAGATTAGCTCATCTTCTAACAAAAAGAGAGAAACTGTGGTGGTGAAACTGCAAAGCCTAACATTCACTGCGGATGGTGAAAAGCAAGCCTTGCTTTGTTTAACTTTGTCACCAAGCAACAGAAATCTGTGGTTCCTGGACATCTTCTTGTCTCTGGCCTACATGGAGAATAGATTATTTGATATTAAGATTATATAAGTCTCTTTGCAAATGAGCACTTGTTAAACCAAATTATATATTGGATTAGTTTGTAATTTTTATGATAATAAAAAATGTAATTTATAAACAATCTTTGCAATATGTAGACTGGCAACAATTACATTTGAAAAGTATGGAATACAAGTTTACCATATTTACTGTGTAAGAGGAAATCAAAATGGTCTGCTCGTTATTTCATAGCGTGAATAATATGAGCATGAACAAAGAGTCAGCTTATTGTGTCAGTTTATCAGCCTGCCTTTGTTTCTAGTCAGAAATTAGCAACAGCTTACTTAAGAAAATGTCAACTAACTTGCTTTAGGGACATGATGCAAGACTCATGTGTTGTGAAATACCACACAAATGTAGTTCAGAACATACCTAAAGTCAGGAATTTAGATATATCACAATTGTATAACAGCTTTATGGAGATATACACTGTAATTGATAAGTACAACAATTGGGTATAACACTGGGTAGTTTTAATAATGTCTAAAGTCGTTGTATTAGCATGGTGTTCAGAGGTATCAGCTGCTAAGTGTTACAGGGGAATAGAGCCAGAAAGCTGGTGGATCTATTCATCAACGTCTCAGACTAATCTGAGCATTTCCCAGCTGCTTGTTCATTGTGCGGTCAGCATGTCACGCATCAGTCTAGCGTTATCGCGAAGCAGGTCTGTGTCACCTGAGATTTTCACCTTCCCGTTTCCTGCACCTGGCTAATGTTACAGGCCAAGCTTCCTGTTTCACGCTGATGTAGGTACGATCTCTACCTGATGCATTGGACATGCCTATCTTTACTTACACAGAGCTGCCACCACCTGGTTAATACTTTATGGCTGAAGTCTCTAATTATACAGTGTTTCTTACCAGCCCATCTGTATTACTGAGTACAGATTACTGACAGGACATTGGATTCTGTTGGATTTGTCAATGACTGAGCTTCAAATGAAAATGTGTCCTGAACTTGCAAGGGTTACTTCTTTTCTCATTGTTACAATTCGGTGATCTTTGTGAACGATGAATATGTTTGTTAAAAAAAAAAGCCCAAGGCTTGAATTTAATTATGAGTTCAATGTGAGAACACATTATATTCTTGGTAAAGCAGGTGGTTTGCAAAATTATAGTCACAACATTTTGAAAATGATGCTGTGTGCTGTGCTGTACAGTGGTCTGTCTCTCCACCAGTTTCACTAATTTCAGTAAAGTGCAGGAAAGTTTGATTCTTACTGCTGTCAAGTGTTGCCAAAAACCCTGCAGAGTCCTGGCTTAAGCCACTCTGAGTGTGTGGCTGGAGTCCCCACGGTCCCTGGAAGGTGAGAGGGGGACAGTCTGGAGATTGGCCAGCTCTTCTGTTTCTGGCAGTGAACAGGGTGATCTTTAAAAGCCTTACATGCAACAAGACCAAATCAATGGATTCAGAGTCTCCAGAAGAATGCTCAACCTTGACCATTTCTGGAGACATAGGCCAGGGTTCCATCAAGAATTTCTCCTCAGCTTTGACTCATAATTAACTGTGACTGACAGAATTCATGGTAATTAACTAGCTAAATTGCGTATGTGAAGAAAAGCGAATGGCTTGACTTTATAAATCAATATCAAGTACAAACATTGAACGAATCAAGGTCTTGTCTCGTTGCAGACATAATGTTGGGTGCAGCAGGTCTGTCATAGCCCTGTGGCAGCTTGTCACTGTTCTTGGTAAGCAGATGAACAGCACTCTGTCTTTGGGGTCCACAAGAAGGTCTCCAATCGGGATCATGAGATGTGAAGTTACACCCCCAGCTCCCTAGTGGGTGCTGTCAGCCTCACCATGAACTGGGGACGCTGCATGCAGTCTCTCCATTGGCGCTCCAGGGGTCTTGGCACAGTGAGCGGCTATGCAACAAAGCTGACAGGCCAAACATGCTGTCTCTCCTTATTTGAGTAATGGCTGGACAATGGACGGCTTGTGGCTTTTCCCAATTCTGTTAGCTCAGCTGCTGGTTCCAGGACTGCATCCAGCTTTCCAGTAACGACAACAGATATGTCCTTTTCTTTATTCGTAGTGGCACATTTACTTTGAGTTAAGAAACAAAATCCTGTTCCCATGAGTCTTTCATGAAGATGAAACATGCTGGCTTACATCCCCAGAGTGCCTATTATCTCTAGTCTCTTCCAGATATACCTTTCTGTAATGTGAGCCAGTATTGTAAAAAATGTTTTATTGTGTAATACCACTGTCTGGGGAGAGGATATTGCCATGGGCAGGACCATAGACAATAGAAGTCACATAGAGTTCTGTTAGATGGAGCTGGACAGTTGGATGGTGCCAAACATGTTTACTGCAACTGCTCTGAAAGTTGCTACAAAAAGTTTAGTTGGTTTTATGGGTTATTCTAGGGGAGAGGGTGTGGGAGAACATAACTAGTTCTGTGACTGATACTGCTGAGAGTTACACTCAGTAGATGGAAAATGGCCTGGGTAATAGGCTTACAGGCATTAAGGGCTAAAGTAAGTGACTCTGCATACAATTCATTCAAAGAACTGTAGCACTGGCCTGAAAAAACAAAAACAGAAAGTGTGTGTGTGTGAGAGAGAGAGAAAGAGAAAGAGAGAGAGATGACACATACTTTCTAAGGATATATTCTGGAACATTGGCACAATGAGTAAGAAACGCTACTCTGTTTGTTTCAGATCGTAAAGATGCAACCATTTCCTGCAGGTCTCTTCTCCAGAACGTGGCTCCCAGACGAGAAATAAACCCCTATTTATCTCCCACACATTTACCTGGCACAGAGAACGCCCAGCCATTTTTCTCAGTATCATTCATATTTCTGTCATAAATTTTGTTTGAGGGAGTTTAACAGGAACTCCTCTGTGTTCCTGTAGACCTGACCTTTCCAATATGTGATTTTTCAATTTTGTGCATTCAAATCTCCTAAATATATGAAGTCAGGTAAACTTTTCACTCATGCTTATAGAATCAGATGTAATAAATCCATCAGTAAGGCTCCCTATTGGTCATAGATGGACCATTTGAATAAACCGTGCCATGAACACACAAAACAAAGGGGAAAATTCAGACGTTTATTTTACAGGATTGTCTGTGTTGACGTAACTATTTTGAAAATAAGCAACATGATTCATAAACTATGCGTCTCAAAACTTTCTCTTGTCTGGACCTTTTCCTCACGACCTCACACATATTTGAGGCCTCATGGGCCGGGGAATATTGTTTGTTTTCCTCTTATGTTTTTTTTTTTTTTTTGCAAATGACTTGTGCTGTTTAAATGAAAGCACAGGATGTTTTGAAGTCTTTTGTTTTGAAGTTTTTGAGGCCTCTCTCCTCTCCGACGACCTGTCTGTGTTTTTGCACGATCACTTTTGTTCCCTCCTGCTTTTCGTTTTGGCGCGGCCGCAAGAACGCTCAACACTACACAGCACCAGACTTCTCCACCTTTCATGGTAAACAAACCCCAGTTTTGATGCCTAATTAATCTTGCATGATTGTTTCTCTTTTATGTTGTTTTTGTTGTTGCTAAGGCTGACAATGGAGGATCATTATACATGGTGGATAGTCGCATTCACCACATCTGTACTTGATAAATAAGACATGTTTGATCAATCAAACAATAATTATATAACAATCACTATAATCGCCAATTAATCAGTGCATAGATTTTTAAGTTTTATGTTCATAAGAGCCATAATAGTTTACATTTTTAATGGAGGGCACTGAGTTGTCTTGTGAGTTGGCTCTCCTTAACTAAGTGATGTATCCATACCAATACTCTGGCTCTTAGAAACATCTGCATACACTGGATCCACATTTTTGCTGTATATAGTTGACTATATGGAGCATCAAACTAAGACTTCTTAATTCTGATCTTACCCCCAAAAAAACCCCCATAATAACATATCCATACGCGGGAATTAAAAAGACATGGGTAGTCAGGAACACAGTGCCATTCTCTGTATAATAATCATGTACATATGTCAGTAAAAACATGTGCACTGAACAGACCCACCCTCAAAATCCACATAGATGTTTACAATCCGCATTTTGCATGTGTAGTAGCATCGCAAACATGCCTCCTTGGCACAATGAGTGTAAATAGTTTGGACTGCCTTCATGTGCACAGAGCAAATAGTAAAAGAGACACAGATGGTGTTAATGGGTTTCGAAGACAGCCTGTCTGCACTAAATTGAGGTCAGAGTTCAAGGCGCACAGCTGAGGCTCATTAGCGGTCCAAGTTGTGGCCTCACGTAAAGTGAAATGAGGTTTAAGGGAGTAACTTTAACAGTTTCAGGAGGCTTCGTTCCCAAGACAAGTGCTGGAATAAAGACAGAAGAGCCATTAACAAAACATACGCTTATTGGAAATGGTGGATGGTCCCTCTATAGCTAAAAGTGCCATGGACACTCCCAGTCATGTGGTATCCATTTCTACAAATAAACAATTTTTCAGAGCCGAGAAAAAAACAAAAAACCGTGGTGCCTGCAGGTCTTGTGGGTTTACAGTAGGTCAGTGTGGAGGAGGAGGGAAAAAAAAGTATTGGATGTTTAAGTGTGTTGTTTTTCCACAGCTAAATCCAAAGGGTCGTTAAACTCTGCAAAGAAAACTGACTAAGCATTCTGACACGCATGTGCTTCAGCCTCTAAACACTTTGGGAAAATGTGGGCAAAAAGGAAAATGAGTCCAAAGCATTTAGTTTTTCGGTTGATCAATATCAATTAAAATTGCTGTTCTGAACTTATTTTTGACAGCTCTTCACGATCACCAATTGTGATAATCTAAACATGGTTTACCAGTGAACATTAATATAACGTTTTAAACCTTTTTACTGACTCTTGTAACACGGCTGCATTAATTTGGCTGCCTTTGTGCATTTAACAACAGTGATAAAGTTAAAGCAAAACGAGCCTACCTCTATGCCCTCGTGTGCCACTGAGTGGGAGATGGCCTGGCTTTACCCTTTGCATTTGATTTGGAGGAACTCCAGCACAGTCAGATACCACAGACTTTTTCTCACACTGTACACAAGGACGGTAGCTAGAGGTAGTGATGGCTGAAATTAAGTTTCCTTAACCTATAAGAGTGGAGCTACACCCGGCTGTCAGTCACTGATTGTTAGAACCAATAAAAAATGAATTGCTTTCTACAGCCAATGCATGCATTGGTCAAGCCCATTTTTGTCCCTGATACTGATTCGTATCACCTCCCATTTTTGCTTAAGTGAAACTTCACTTCTCCAACCCTCGAAGAAAGATCAGGAGAAAACTGACTCCAGTACCTTAGCTTTGTTTTGCACCCTGTATTAAATTTATCTTCACAGACTAAAAATGCAAGACATAACTGCAAAACAGTAAGAAACAATATCACAAAAAATCAAAATATTGAAAACAAAGAAAAAAAATCTAAAATTGAGAAAACAAACACTGTACATAACATATTGTAAAATGAAATACAATCTGTAAGTAAGGAACAATACTTAAAAACATTGCAGTGGAATGTGTACGTCAAATCTTAACTTCACTGTTTGGAAATTTTGTCACTGAGTACAGAGTTAACTTTTTAGCATGAATTCAGCTGTAGGCATTTACAATTCGAAATGTATAAACAGTATGACAGATTTCGCACATTAATTGTATGTGGTATGACGATACACATTGATTTTGGGTGGAAAGGAGAGAGGTCAGACATACATGATGAAAGTGGTGAACTGTTGAAAAGATGAGAAAGTACTTTCTATGAGATTTTGCTGACTCACATTACCTTGTCATCATATCTGACAAACAATAAAAAAAAAAAAAAACGTGCAAACCAACAGTATTCTTTTACTCATCGGTATACAAACCGAACCAGTAATTCACCGTGGTGTCCTGTGATGATTTCACCTGTAATAATTTGAAGTCGGATCCTGTCTTAATTACATATATTATAGGATCTTTGTAGGCTGTGACAATAATGAAAGCATTCAGCTGAAAAATATGTTTAAACCTCCTGAAATCAAATTAATTTGGAAAAAAAAACAAAAAAATAAAAAACTAATACAATATACAATATATTATAAATAGACAGTTTCTGAATTGGATCTAGTGGCAGGAGAGAAAGACTCCACATGGCCCCATTCCAGGATCACAAAACCTCAATAAGGCCTTGTTAAAGATACAGCTGACCAATCAGATTTCTGTGTAACCAATATAGGTGGTAATCTGGTCACATGCATTTTATTATGTGTAAATTCCATTCCGAGCATTTCGATTGAGATTTGCATTTCTTCTGCATTTGTCCTGATGGCCAACTCTTTTGTCACTCCTGCACGGTTATTGTAGGATATTATTAGAGAGTAGAAAGTTGGCAAAAGGAAAAAACAAATGCTGGGAAATTACCAGTAAAATCTGATACCAGTGGAATCTGACCCAAATTACCTTCAGAGGATATTCAGATCATTTTTGGATAAATCCAACCCATATGCAAGTTCTTTGTGTTCAGACCACGATCTCCCAATGGCGCACATATCAGATTTTGAGAAAATCAGATACGCGTTGCATAAAGAGGTGAGGGTAAACGTGGCCTAAACTCCACCCGTTCCTGGGTTTGTGAAACCTCACTCTCCCGCCACCGGCCTTGATTCAGTTTTGACCCAGGTTTGTTTTTACAGCTGTTTCTCTTCAAAGAGAATCTGGGCGTACACGGTCCCCGTGCAGGCCGCTTTCGTCTCCGGCAGGGGCTTCACCAACTCCAGCTCCGCGTACATCAAGCTCTCCTCTGCTATCTTTGGCTGAGGGAGAGGGAGACGGAGTCAGAGGCAGAGGGAGAGAGATGGGACCTTGCTGTTGAACTGTCAGACAGCAGCGAGCTCTGACAAACATTTTGGCTGGGATTTATGAGGACGAGGGGTCATTTTCAAACCCACAGCATCTGCCAAGCTTTTTCAGGTCTTTTTCAGAGAGAGCGATTGACTTGCTATCCTGCTAGAATGTTACATTTTAGCTGCTAAAGTATACAAAAGAATTCATTCTTCTTACTTTGTGATTTTTTTTGAACAGACTACAAAAGCAAGAGTATGGTTTAAAGAAAGATGGATTTGCTGGTAATTGAAATAAAGATGTTGATTGAATAAAAACAGAATGAATAGCTTGCATTGTTTCTTTTATAGGCTTGTGAAGAACAAACAAGTCCTTTGTCAAGAAACAATTCAAAATCTTAGGGGAACAACACTGAATGACAGCCAATTTGCTTATTCAAAAAATGATTAAACAAAACTGGGCTCATTTCAACAAAGATTAAGATGTTCCTATTGAAGGAAGGATTACAGTTAAAACGCCGCTGCTGTATTGGGCATATCCCACTCAGAATGAATAATATATTATATATAAAATATATAAAATTAAACAGCATATTACAGTCATCAATATAGAGATATAATACAACAGCCTTAAAATCAGTCTCCTCATGAAAGGCATTTTAAACAACTGTAAAAACATATGCATATTTAGGTATGTGTTTTCTTTATTACATTTAAGAACACTATAATGTAAATCAACATACTTATTTGTGATGAACTAGAATGTTCTACTCATGAGCTTAAATACAGATATTAAGCCAATATGTAGTCTCACATTAGCACATTATGATTTAATTCAGATTGACACAAATATCATTGTGGATATTGTGTGACAGTTATTAAGAATAAACTGAAAGCAATTAATCAGGCAATAAAACTGAGAAAATAAAGTATAAAGGATTTTGTTCAAAATATGTATAATACATAAAAGTAATACTTACACAAGAACACACAAGTTGAATCTACTGAAAGGGACTCAAAAAACAAATAATAAAACAACTTACCAAAACCACTTTCCTAGGCTGTGCCTTTAAAAGCTTTGGCTTCCGCAGTCTGTCTGCAATAGGAGCTGACAAAAAAAAACTTCTTAAAATATTTGAGGGAATATATTTTATTGTGAAATATAGCACAAACTGACATTTTTAACACAGAAATTCCTGAAATTAACCTGAAGATGTATTGAGTATTGTTTGGAGTGGGTGGAAAATGTGTTTTCATTTCAGGATGCCTTATTGAAATATATTACATTACAATGGTTTTGCACATCCAGTCCGCATTCACACTGAGGAGACAGATGTCAAGCCATTTAAATCAAGTGCGCAGCGGGTGGGAAACAGTCCAGTGTGTTCCTGGAGTGGAGTTTGATTTAAGCACATCCTTGCTGGCGACCCAGAATGCCTGCGACCGCCAAAGTTTGTCTGTGTCTGACGCAGACTGCGTTTGTGCTCTTTGGCAGTACACAGTATTATCCAGAGTTCATTACATTTTTCTCATCAGATCCATTGTATGGCCAGTAGAGCCATGAACGAGCTGAAAAGCCCTTGCAGAGATACCTACATTTAATTGATGAGTAGAACCTGTACACAAACTCTATCATTAATTTATTAATTTCATAATGTTGTTATTTATTACCATGAAAAAGGTTTCCCCTTGTCTTTGGAGGTGGGCGTCTTAGGACACAACTATTTTTGTTTCCGACTCCCTTTCTAGAGATGCTGGAGCCTGGGGTATTGAATGCACTCTAGACTCAAGGGAAATACTTATCCGAAAGAAACATTTCTGACAGGCTCATTCCTGTCATATTATATTCTTATGTCTCTGAAATTTATGATTATATTGTATGGAATCAGCGCTGTAGTGGCTGAAGGGGTGGGCATATAGCCCATATGTATTCATGGCTGTACTACGTAGACATACTTTCCATTACCAGTCTGTATGAGGTTTCCTCTGTGGGAGGTGCTTTACCTTTCGCAGGTATTTCAGGTGGTGTCTCTGTATGCTCTTGGAATGTTTTCTTTTTGTATTTCTTCTTCTTCTTGGGGATCACAGGGGATGAGCTGACCACACTGGAGACTGTCTCCCCCAAACTGCTGGCAGGGTCACCCCAAAACAGAAAAGGAAAAATCAGTGTTACAATAAGCTCATCATTTTTACAAACATAAACTTAAACAAACATAAAATGAGTTCTGAATGCAAAAAATAACCTGAAAGCGCATGTATATTTATCCACATGCAAATGAGTTGTATGAGGTATCCAATAAAGACACTAGTACATAAACAAAATGGGTGAGTCACCAAATAAATAAAATTTCAAAGAATTCTCTAATAGTTTATTTCATTCATTTCTGTTAAAAAATTAAATGGAATCTTACAAAACATTTATGGCACTAATTCTTAGGATTCATCTGTACATTAGCGCTTCTGTATGTAGGACAGGTGCATTCGAGAATTCTAGGATTCCAGAATGGTGTGAATCCGTTGCTAGGTAACTATCAGGGTGAGACGCACGCGCTCAGTTAACCTCAGGTGCCTGCTGTCATGCATATAGATAGTGTCTAAGGTCTGCTCTCTCAGGCCCACAGCTGCAACCCATGTGGCTCCCTCCAGAAGGGGACCAGCTGTGCTACGCTGCTCTGGGACACATGTAAAATCACTCAGGCCACCAACTGACAAGTCGCTGTCTTTCCTCTCCAATCCTCAACTAATCAGACGACTCACAGATGCAGAAAGCCATTCATACAATCCCTTCTCCACTTTAAGAATGAATGAGGGATGGAAGTGTGGAATCTAGGATGAGACTTACCTGCTTTGAGGACTCTTGACCAGATAGTAACTGGCTGTGAGGAACCAAACAAGACAAAATATCACCAGTCATTTCCAGGGCAAATTATTTTGATCTTCAGAAACTGTAATGGAGGCTTGCTGGTCTGAAATCTCAACAAGCCTCATCGCCCTTATCAAGTAATTTTGTAATTAGAGTAGTAACAACATTAACAAAAACACAATTACAGTAACCTTATGTTACAGAAGAAAGCACTCAGTATGGCACTAGGGCTTGTTACAATTCATACAACTTAATTGAAAACCATCATAGTTTTGTTGTAAGTGGATAACGAATACTCCTTAGAACAATTTAAAGCTATCAGTTAAAATCCTCTGTATGTGATCATGTAGCTGTCTTCACCACTGCAGCTTACAAGGGGGAAGCAGGAAGGGGAAATGAACAGGAACCATCAGGGACAATAAAGTTTTTGATTTATTGATTGATCTAGTGATTAGCTTAGCGAGAGGACAGGAGCATTTATGGCTAAGACACCCACCTTTTTCCCTCTGTTTTCTGTGAAGGTACTGGCACGTAATGGCCACTGTGAACATGCACATACACACCAGGCCCACGGAGCAGATGAGCACAGCGCATAGGTACACGTCTGCAATACATAGGGGACATAAACATGATATCAGACTGTATAGCCCTTACTGCTTTAGTCCCCACACCCCGCCCCCCCCAGCCGTTGCTCCTATTATCATCATTCACTCAATCTATTGTCACTGTCAGGCAAAGACAGCCCGAAGAAAGAAGAAAGATGACACATGTATGTGCAATGTACCTCCTGGGAGTGGCAGATTTAGGGAAAGGCGTCCAATGAATCTGTCACTGTTTAAAGGATGGGCTCTTCTATTTGAGGTTTGACTGAATCACCAGCTATATGTGTGTAGAGGTTGTATTTCCAGCCTGCACCAGCCAGTGATCGGCCTGTGTCAGAACAGCTGAGCCAGGTGGCCCCTCATGACTAAACAAATCCGACTTGCATGACTCTCTCCCCTCCCTGCTCTGTTTCAAGCTGTTTGTGTTGGGGTTTATTTTTTCCCATAGCTGCTGCGTGTGTCACTGTCGTTGTTGGAGCCCCTCGGTGCAGATGGGAGAAGAGACAGATGTTGGCAGGCTTCCGTGTGCGGAGACACTGCCAGCTGAGGATGGAGGGTATTCTGGGGAGGATACTCTGAGACAAGGCCAAACAAGGGCACTAGAGTGGTGTAGCTGAGAAGGGACCTGCCTCTACAGCATAGTGTGCTAGCTGTTCTTAATGAGGCCACTGCAAAGTGTCCCTGAACAAGACACTTAACCTGAACTACCCCGATGCATTAGCTTAGCAAAACAGCTGCATCTGTATCCTATCCAGATGAAGTAAATATAATATGAAGTACATAAATTGCCTGTGCATAAGTGCATCTGGGGAGGGAAGGACACTTCCTTGTGTGCCAAAATTATCCTCATGGATGCAGTTGTCATGTTGTCCTTGAGAAGCGAATGTAACTTTTTTCTGTATTCTGATGGTTGAATATCGTGGCCTGGACTTCAAAAACCAGTTTGGATGTCTTATTCCTCCTGATGGCAGAGCTCTGCTCCCCGCAGAATGTCTTTGAGCCATTTTTCTCTTTTTTATGTCTGCTGAGCAAATGCAAGGCCATGGCTGTGTTCCTTATTGAGGGGATGCTGCTCTGTGGTGGGGCACTCATGCAGAATCCAGCCCAGAATGGAGTCCCCCTATGGCTGCACTTTATTTTTTCCCTGGACGGTACTTGGTGTGGTCGGTGTAGAAAATTTCCTCAGTCCATGTAACTACATAAGTAAATGACATGATGCAAAGCCAAGCAGACTTCTGCCCGAGGCTCTGCATCTTGGCTGTGCGGTCTCTCTTTGTCAGCAGGATGTGATATGGGGTTAGCTACAAATCCTTAAAAAGCACCTTCCTGTGAAAGGATAATGTCAACAGTATGACCTAATTTACAATGAACAGTTAGCATATATGCACAATTGGGACACAAAGCCTGAAGTTTCTTTTAAAGGAAATATCAATTGTATGGCCTTTTCATCATTTGTCCTTTTCAGAGAGAGAGAGAGAGAGAGAGAGGGAGAGACACAGGAGGAGGGAAGAAAGGAGAAAGACAGAGAGAGATGCAACCTTACCTTCAAATAGTTGCCATATCCCTTCCCTTCCTCTGGCCTCTGGCAGGACATGGACTGAAACAGAGGGAAAGCCCTTTGTCATCGCCAACAGCAGCGTATATGCTAGTTACAGAGTTATAAAAAGCATTGTAACGTAGGTGGAAGATTGCGGAACGTCAAGATTGAGGTTATCCGTTTTGAACCAAAAAGAAACACCCAAAACCTTCTTCCTGTATCGTTGGCTCGCGGTAGCTAACACCCACAGTGTTGTCCCGAAATACCCAAACCACTGATGGCTGAAGACAACGAGGTCCCTGCTGTTTCCCCCGAGTAGCCCAGCTTAGCCAAGTGGTGCCCTGGAGTGCCCCTGGCTGAAAGTCTGGGGGTCTACCACACGCCCATTCAGCCACATTCCCCCCCCACCCAACCCCACCCCACCCCACCCCACCCGGCTCAAGTTGAGAAGCCGTCTTGTCATTGAACGAAGTAAACGATGTAAGCATCTTTCATAATTATTGGGTTTCAAAGACTATATATGAACACTGAAATCAACTTTCCAATTGAAGGATCAACACAAATTCCACTTCTTAGCAGAGCCAGGACACTGCTCCAGACTTACATACTCCAAAAATAAAGTGCACTCATGCAAATATAAAGCTTCACTCCACTCTTTTTCAGCTGAGGCCTGCATTTTGGTAAACTTTCAAAGAATAAAATAGTAACCGGTAAAAACAACCATTTGTGTTTGTATTGTGTGTCCAGGTTTTTGTTTCCATTAATAGTGTGTAGTATAATTGAGTAAGCATTTTACAATAGTCTCTTTCCACACAATGAGGTGTATTTGCTCTGTCTTTTTAATAAACATTTATGTAGCATGTATATAGCCTATGGATATTTTAGATTATAGTTTATACTATTATAATTACTAGTACCACCTATGTTATTATTATTATTAGTAGTAGTGGTAGAAGAAGTAGTAGCAGTGGTAACAATAATAATTATAATAATAAAAAGAAGAAGAAGAAGTAGGGGAGGATGAAGAAAAAGATGAATTATATGACTGGAGATTAGTGAAACATTTGATTTACAGGATTTGATTTACATACTGCCATTCCAAACACCATAGATCAGCTAAAGCACGTCCTGGTGATTTGGATCATTTTCATGTCAAAATATTTATGGAGCCAGGGACACTTCCCAGATGGAGGAGTGTGACTGGACAGGACTGACATACTGTTGCTGTCACAGCCTCTGTCTGCCATCCGCACCTCCTTTATTTATTGCAAATAAACCTGCAGCAAACCGAGCATTACGCTCTTTCCCACTGCTGTGGAGTTCTGTGGGCCACTTTGTGTTATTACCTGCATGCACAAAATGTCCTAATGGATGCCCAGTCATGCTGACATACTGTCCTAGAGAAGTGAATGGTTGGTGGTTGAACATCATAGTGCCAGGACTTCAAAAACCTGTTCAATTTAGCTCCTGCTGATGGCAGCACTCTGCTCCATACACTATTTCTAATGAGACATTTTCTCTGGTTCCTCATCATTGTTTTTCTTCTGGTTAACTTAAACAGACTGTAAAGGCAAGCTGTTCCGATATGAATCAAGGTACTCTGTGCCTGTCTGAGAAGGCCAATTAGGAACAGTCATTCCCTAATAAGGAGCATGTTATAAACTCATGGGTGACCTTCAGCTCTATGATTTATCTGTGTTTTAAACCCCTCTCAACAGCTTGGGAACATTATTCTGTGAGTTTTAGAAGGAGACCACAGTATATAAAAAAGCTATGGAAAAACAAGTGAATCAACTTAATAGTTAAATGTCTCGTCATTCTTTTCCATTACTCTCTGCCCCTCTCTTAGTTCTTTCTTTCTTTCTTTCTTTCTTTCTTTCTTTCTTTCTTTCTTTGTTTTTCCTACTTTCTTTCTGTCTGTCTTTCTTCCTTTATAACTTTCTTTCTTTTCAGCATACAGTGAATGCGGTTTGTCACCAGAATCAGATCCGTTCAACAGTCCTATATAAGTCTGACCAATGACTTCCTCAGCATTGCTATACTTAACCGAACCCCAGGCCAGATACTGGTGCCATGACTGCTTTGCCACAGCTGTGCACCCGACTACTCCAACCACACTTAATCCGCTGTGTTTAACACTGACGGGTCAGCGTGGTTCAGCCCATATCACCTCAGAGCGCCCCTTCAGCTACGGTCTATTAAGGACTCTCCCATTCGGTGCAAAAAAAGCGCTTTAACTTTTTCACTGTTTGCTGAACCTGTAACTGTATTGGCATAGTGGAAATGACTGCTATTGGCAATGCATTAGATGAGACAAAGTTAAGGGCTAATGGTTATTGAATCATGGCGTATAATTGGTTCATGTCAGTGGGTCATTGGTGACATGATAGGTGCAAGCACTCTAGGTTTCAGGAGGACTCACAGGAGACCATTTACCAGACCATAGATTTAGTTCCTGGTGTAAGCGCAGATACCCATGGGACTGCAGTAATGGCTGTTTTCATTGGCACTCAGCCCATTAATAGTGGGCTTGATATATACACTATTTTAAACAGAGTTAGTCCAGCATGAGGTAAACCCCAGACAATGGATCTCACAAAGACTACATAATTACATTTTGTAAGAATTTACATTGCCAATTTTCCTTAGTGGTTGAGGAACAACCACAATAAATGGACAAAAGTCTGCAATTCATGATGTGTTTATTATTACAATGAATTTTGACCCTGTGTGATCCATTGGAAGCATATTATTAAATGGCATATGAGAACATACACATGAGACACTATTTTGAAGCACCCATCCATTTGGAGATGATCACTTACTGAGCAAATCTAATAACAGAATTACTTCACATGATGTAGTAGGCATGATGTAGGACTCACAAACATTGTCCTTTAAATTTGGTAAGAGTTACAGAATGAAGTCACAGCACTGCATGCTTTATCGCTGTCACTGACGTTGTCTGAGACGCCGTAGCTCGGAACAGGAGCTTTGGGGACTGATAACTGAACCCCAAAGAGCTGCAGACAGACTCCAACCTATCAATTACTTTCCTACATACATGTTTGTATGTGTTTCTGTGTAAATGAGTGAGAGAGGGAGTGAGTGAATGAGAGAGAGGGGTCGTAGTTCCCTGTCTCAAAAATGAAGGAAGGAGACCAAAGAGAAAACAAACGTCCTGCTGGCCCAGGCTGGACCCCCTAATCAGCTGTCACCCCCTGAGTGGATAATCAGTGATGGGGCTTCCCCGCCGCTTACATAAGAGCCAAACAAAGTCAGCTGTCAAGCAGGAAACCCCTTTACTGCATGGCTTTACTCACCTTGAAGTTGCGATTATGGCTTTCATAGTTACACCAGAATGAACAGATAGAAGACCAACACTTATGCATGCAATGCATATTCGTGGCACCTCCCTGTCTACTGTCTCACTAAAGCATGCAGTGGTGAAATGCATAAGGTACATGGTAAGCAGGTCATCCTTATGGTTTGCTTATGAGGGGTCAAAATGGTTACCTCGTAACTCTGTGGTGGCTGTCCCGTTGGATGCAGCCCTCCACTGTTTTGGTGCTTCCGGATCTCCTGTACCCTGCAGATATACAGGCCTCTGTCCTCCTTTGAAATGTTCAACACCAGAAGGTTGTAGGTCTTGCCCTGCTTGGCCTCAAAGAGCTTTAGCTTGGGCCGTGGGAAGCGTTTGGTGTAGTTGCCATAGTACTTGGCCCTCTTCATGTTGAGCTTGACGATGAGCTGCTCAACGCCACCCTCTCCTGAGAATAGCCAGCGCACCACCAGAAGGCTGTTGGCCTTCCTCTTCTGGGACACCTGGCAGGACAGCGTGATGTTCTCCCGCTCCAGGGACATAGCGACCGGGCCAGGGGTGACGGTGACATTCAGGGCCTGGCAGACCTCTGGGAAAGAAGAGTACAGGTAAGCCCCCTAATGTAGTGCATTCACCCCAGCCACCACTGTCACTAAAACAGATGCTCATTTACTCCTGCAAAACTGACCCAAGAGTGGACTCTGTCACGCCCTGTTCAATCACCTTAAACAAGGAAGTCATCAATCCTAATGCAACAAAGTCAAGGGAACAGTTGTATCAATCCCTGTAAATCAGTCAATGGTGACAATGTATCAACAGTTTGCAGATTTATCGATCCATAAACAATCGGCTAAAGGCTGGAACCCACCATCTTTACTGTAACCAGTTAAGCTCATGAAAATATAATCCTCAAAAAGTAGTATTTCTTCAGATTCTTTAAAATGACATAAATGCAATGGCAAAAACGTTCTTGTTGGCTGGATAAGCCTTTTCCTTGTGGGTGTGCTGTAATTTGATTGGATGGAATGAAAAAGAGGTCAATGTGCCATATAAATATGTAAATAGTGCGCTGAGGATATTACACAAGCAGGTGGAAATCATTTGCCCACTTCGCTGAAACTGAGGAAAACACAATAGAAAATTGTAAGCATATGTTTTCAGTATTTGTCTCAGATTGTACTCTGAGCTTTTTTTATTGGCCCCGAAAACCTGTTTTACGTGTAAATAAGCCCACGACCACAAACTTTCAGCATATTGCCCAACACACCCATAAAGATTCATAGAAACACCAACCGCTCACTCTTGAGCTGAACTGTTTTCAGAAATACATTTCAGCATATTTAACTTGTTCAAACATCACGGCTGCTATACACACCATTTTATACAGACCATTCTATAAAGGTTATTAAAGATATTCCAGTACTAAAACTTTAGAAATTGGAGGATTTGACCCTCAAATGATGGTGCTATAAATCACAACAATAGCTTTTCACTGTTTCACATTAGGTTAGGATCATTTTGTTTTGCCTTGTGTTTGTGTGTGTTTGAGAGAGAGTGTTTTGTGAAAGGATGGTAAATACAAACATGTTTAGTCTATTGTGACTTTTTAAGATAAAACACAAAAAAGTTCATTTAT
>JAFBMS010002728.1:0-25236 GCA_019788955.1 Albula glossodonta | reverse complement strand
TACCAAACGTATGAAACATTTAGCTAAATGCATGAAACATTAAATGTTTTATGCATTTAGCTAAATGTTTAATTTCACAACAACACACCTTGGATATTCACCAAATGTCAGGCTAAGCAAGGATGTAGGGCCATTATAATTCCACACAGCTGGCTTCCAATCATGCCAATTAAGGACAAAAAAAACTTGCACTCTGCAAAAACAATACAAACAACCAGAACAAAGTACTAGAAATACAAAAAAACTACATTATACATACATATACACACACACTCATACGATGGAGCCCCTGACATCCATGGCCTCACACATAATGGATATCTTACACTAATGTATATTGCATGTATAAAACATACAATAATCACATATCTTGATTACAACCATCTGGGGGATGGGGGGGATTAAACCATTATATAGCCCAAAATGTGCTGTGAATTTAATCATGTTAATACAAATGTAATAATACTTATTTATTTTATTTTAAAATATTAATATTTCTCAGAAGTGTACCACACATCCAAAGGGCATTTAGGTCACATTCCTCACATTCTTTCAAATTGTGAGTAAACTGGCTAGTTAAAAATGTTGCTTTAAATGTAACCTTTAGCATAAATATTTACTTCCTTTGCAAAGACAAAATTTTGGCAGTGAAACTTTACAGACATGCCTGTTGTTACATCATTAAAAACTTTTGATCTATTCTTCACAATAATGAGCTGCAATGCATAGTCATTAGCATTCTTCTGAAGGACTGCAAATTTTAACTCTCTGAAAAATTTTACAGTTTAAAAATTTTCACAGAAAAAGTTTAAAGTTTAAATTATTAGGCAACAGATATATAAACTCTTTTAAATGAAATGGCATAGTAATTAACACTTTAACACCTCCAACAGTCAAGATCAATAGATTTTGTTCATTTCCATTTTTTGCATAATGTCTTTTGAATTTAGGATCAAATCCATGTGTGTAAATGTTTTACGAATTAGTCCCCTGGTCATCTTACATTGAACAGTGTATAACTGGGACCTGGGCCAATCAGAAATGGGAACTGATGTGCTATAAAGTAAATACTATATTATCAAATTCTGTGTATGTGGAGTTTTCAGGCCCATATGAGCTAGAGGTAAATTTCCAGATTTTGTTTTGTGAAATAGACCAAGTCTTAAATGGACAGGCACAAGAGTCAGGTTTGAAAGATCATTTTCTTCTGTACATGAGTAATTGTGTAATTTCTCATTGCGTAGGTCTACCCATCATTGTTTTTTTCTTAAGGGCCTTTATCAGCAAGCCACTGTTTGCCTGTAAGCATGTATAGCTGTTGTGTGGATACTGGGCTAATGTCAATTAGCAATGCAGGTTTCATTTGCTAACTGCTAAAAACATAATTATTGCTTCAAGTAACTTCAAGCATACAGACTGTGCAGGAGCAAGACATAGCTCTGGCAGTCCTGAGCCAATAGCTTTAGCCAGTATAATGTTCTAAATCATGGCTAACTTTGTCAGCTTAATGATTTGAGCTATAAAATACTGCTTATCCAAAGATAATTCAAATTATAACATGGTTCTATTATACAGTAGCTGTGACTACTTGTGTGCTGTGGCAGTTTGCACACAAGTGAAGGCTTTCTGCTATTTTCAGCCCTGAGAAGATTGGTGGGTGACTTCCTTCCGCAGTTTTCAGTTTCATGTTATTTCACATTGACAATTCCTGAACGAGCTGTTGAATGATTTGAGAGAAAGAAGCCACCACAAGTTAGGTGAGTCAAAGCATCTCTTCCCCCACCTATCGACCCGTAGACGTATGCTTTCAGTGGCAGGTAGTTCAATAACTGTTGGATGTATCCAACTGCTACAGCATAGCCAGGTAAATGATACTATTACTCAAGGGACATTAAGCTCACCTGTTACCTGCAGCCAGGTAGACTAATGAGCATGGGCAGGTAAGCACACCTGTATGGGGTCAGGGAGAGGAGGATGAACTGCATGTGGTCCCTTTGTTTCAGGTATGTTCCTTTTTCCATCCAAGCTGTTTCTCTTTGCCGTGTTGTTCTGTTGCACATATGATTTCCTGTCCCTTTGTCGGTTACGTAGTGGGCCTGTGCTTGGTGGTGTGAGTGTTGGAATTGCCTCCAGATGATTAAGCTGGGGTGTGCTGTGAAAGAATGACATCTCCCTAGGAATGGCAACTGCCTGCATGGTGTGCTTGTAAGGAGGGTGCATACATGTGCTGGTGGGAGGTGCTTTGCTTCGTACATTTTTAACCATTTAATTTGGGAAACTGTTTCACAAGTCTAATCTACATTGATCCAATGTTGATGTTAAAAGGCATCCTTCAAACCAAATTTTAAAAATTTGCATATCCATGGAATACTACATGGAAGTACACCATATGTAAGAAGAAAATTTGACACTTTATTCTTTAAACACCAGTAAAAATGGCACAGATGCATTTGCAGAGCAGGAAGACATGGTCAAAGTTGAGTATTCTTGCGAAGGGCCGGAACACACTTGTATAAATCCATTCGTTAAGACTTTAATGCTTCTTGCACTCAGAAGTGGTCTTCTGGAGCTTCCTGTAACCCACTGAAACACTGATAGTAGTGGCAGTCTCTGGATTATTGGGTTTATGCTGAAGAGAGAAAGATTAGTGTGCTGGGCCTTCAGGCCAGCCGGCTGTTTATGAGGAAACGGCACGCATGAACGTGGAGGCAAGGTTTATGCTGCAGCTGCTCTTTTGTAGCGAGCCGCTGTGCCGGGCACACAGCAACGATTGGACCGTGAACACGCCAACGTTCTGTGCGTTATGGGAGGGAATCGCCAGGGATCACAGAATACATGATATCAGCACTTAGGTCGTGATATAATGATACAGCGATTCTCTGGATTTTGTTAACTCTAAAGATTGTGATACGATAATGTGTTAGTGGTTTTATCATGGGTTTTTTGTTTTTCATTGTGTCTGATTAGCCAGGTGTGTTCAATTGCTGCATTAGTGCAACTGTAAGAGGCCTTTCAGTATCTAGTCTTGATTCTAGGCTTTTAATTGCCCTTGGAAACGTTTTTTGTCATTATTCAACATGAGGACCATAGACATGCCAATTAAAGTCAAGGAAGCCATTATTTGGCTGAGAAATAAGGGAAAAAAACAGTCAGGGATGTAGGCCAAACCTTGACAAAGGTTGACAAAATGGGATTGGAACACTATTACTGTGTCCCATAAGCACACTCCGCCCTATTTATAGCTATTTTTTAATGCATAGTACATAGAGTGGTTCATTCTGTCCCAGAATGCCATGTGAAACGGAAAGGGAGGTGCCTCCTGCAACCAAAAATTTCAAACAAAATGGCAGACACAGAAGCACAACCATCAACACTGGTGACACGTTTTTGGATTGTAAAACACTATCAAGTGTGCTCACTCTTGTACACTAACAAGCAAAAACTTGCACTTTCTAGAATAGTACACACAATATAAGTGTATACACAATAGTGTGGAGTATATAGTGCACTTTTGGGACATGGAGTGTTAAAAAAAGACAACACTAGCGAGGGCAGTAGTGATGTGAATAACAAGCAAAGGGGACCTAGGGAGACAGCTACAGTCGATGACCGAGTAATTCTCACATTGATGAAGAAAAACCCCCAAACATTTGTCTGTCAGATCAGAAACACTCTTCAGGAGGCAGGAATTGAAAAAGGTCGTACCAGACAGATGAGACCTAGACTCACTTGTAACCAAGTGATGGCAAGAGCAAAGTGTGGAGGCCATAATAACTGTCCAAGGTCTAGAGCATACAACCTGACCTGTGACGCTTGGTAGTGGGGGTGTTATGGATTGGGCCTGTATAGCTGCCAGAGATGGATAGCAGAGCATCACCAAGGAGGTTGTTCAGAACCTGGTCTATGGTTATTGGAATTCAAACAGTATTCACATTCAAAGGATATGCAAGACAGTGCTAAATATGACACATTATGTCCCAAATGTTGCCCTGGATGTTAAAGCTATGTATAAAAATGCTGTAGTTTTTATATGATAAAAACCAAAATATATGACAATACCCTGATAAAAGCTGAAAATTAACCACATGTGAAATGTTTGTTTAGAAATGTGAAAAAAGGAATATGTGTGTATATATATATATGTGTGTGTGTGTGTGTGTGTGTGTGTGTGTGTGTGTGAGAGTGTGTGTGTGTGTGTGTGTGTGTACCACACAACACCAAACCTGTGGGGAATTTCTTCAGTTTTGGGACTTGTCAATGAAACTAGTCATAACTGAACCCTGATTGCTCCATTGCTTTGAGGCACTAAAATACATAAACTATTCCAGCTCTAAAGTATTTCATATAGTTTTACATAATGTAAATAAATCGCTTAAATAGGAGATTAAAAATAGCCACCTTTTCAAAATATGTCAAAATATATTAATAGTATACATATTTGTGTTACCAAATTTGCTTATCAAAATCACCAGATTTAACAATAATAATTTTGACCAAACTGAGATATATTAAATCTTTGCAAAATAAATTAATGTACAAGCATATTGTGAACAGTTTTACTCAACAGATTAAATCTATTTTATGCCCATATTTGCACATGAACAGCAGGTCAAATGAAAGTCCTTTCTTTGCCTTAAATTTTAAACCTGAATAAAAACCTAAGGTCTGAATTGGAGAAGGCAGTCATCAGTGTAGAGCTAAGGTCATAAGGACCTGGAAAGATTCTGCATGTAGGAATGGCCCAAGATCCCTACTAAGGGTTTTTCCAAACCAAGGGCTCAGGTTGGTCATCCTTACTTGGGTGGCAGGAGGTAGGCACCAAGTCCTAAAATCAACACAATAACAACAGCAATAATTTTCACACCTGTGCTTATGAGTATATTGCCTTTAAAGGCATTTTAACACCAGTTGTGTTCAAACAAATGAATGACTGTTTTCCCACATGAGGGAACACAAAATATAACTCTTCCTCTGTGTTATCTTTAAAGCTTTTTCATAATTCCTAAGCCCATTGTGTGTGTAATATGTACGCATCAATTTATGATGAACAAAACCTTTTCAGGGCTGAAATGTAAGTATCCCTCCTCTGACAGCAGTAAAGAGAGACCTCAGTGACCCAGAGGGATTATGGGGTCACTGTGGATCAGGTCCAGTCTTCCTCTCAAACTAAGGGGGGATAACAAACAGTGATCAGGGATAAATAGCCTTGTGCATTGGGCTGGGGCTGGAGTAGAAGTAGTGGGAGGTCTGAGGGGGATCAGATGGCAGAGTGTGAGGGACTAATGAACACTACCAGGGTGGAGAGAGGCAGGCTGAGCCAGGAAACGCTAGCAGCGCGGGGTTTTTCTGCGGCGCACAGGGCCAGAATGAGGCTTTGTCTGACTTGCTCATGAAACTGGCATGTCACCACCCATAACGGGCAGGCGGGGGCCATGAGCCATGAGCCAGGCCCACCTGTGCACCGTGGCGCCATCTGGTCCCATGGCCCACCCCTCCTCCGCCGGTGGCACCCCCCCCCCCCCCCACCAGCCTGGTCCTGTTTGACGAGTGCATACGCACAAACACAGTGGTGCCAGGTGGCAGCAGCTTGGCCATGTGACCGCCAGCTCAACCTCGTCACTCAAACTCCAGGGCATCAAAGGGACCCAGGATTTAGAAAGTAACCAAGACATAATCCCCACTTATTAGTCTCATTCATATTGAAATGCCTGATCAGACCAGCACAGGCGTCTAATCCCACCTACCAACAGGCCAGCACAGCTGCAGGGTTAGGGTCTCAGACCTTCACTTTATTAGAAAGCTAAGACCCCCCATGACTGGATTATGGTGGGAGAATCTAAAGGAAATGTCATCTTACTCCACTCGCCTGTGAATGCCTCATGAGTGGGGGGGTGGGGGGTGGGGGGCGTTATGGGGGGGTGTCGGGTCTGTACACGCCATTGCTGTATGTATTATGGAGCCTGGACTATCTTGGCCACCTAGCATGAACTTCTCTGGAATTAAGCTCTAGCTAGGCTAGTTTTAGGCATGGAATCCAAGCAAGAACTAATGTCTGACTTTAAGGTGTTTAGCAATAACTGTGGGTGAGCACATGGCCCTGTTTAAGCACAGCTAAGTGCAGCTTAGCAAGGATCAGTGGTTAGTCTCTTCAGCTTTTCATTCACTTCGCTCTGAAAAGGAGCCTCCAAGCAGTTTTCATAGCAAAAGCCTGTACTGAAATGTGTACAGAGGCACCATGCAGACCTGAAATGTTGGCAGATAGAGGCGTGTATACAGAAAACTCACAGTGATAACCAGACAGAGGCTTGCAAACCTTAAAATAATATCTAAGAAGAGGCCTGTGTGCTGTAAAATGTACTTAAATGCAAATGAGAGTTCTGTTTTTGTAATACTGTAATAATATCTTCTGAAACAGAAACATCATAGTTCTAAAACAGAAATGTGATGATCAATATGATATCTTCTGGTGAATACACATTGCACCGCACCATTCACAATATCCTCGAAGACAGCCAAAGGTCGTGGTCATGGTATCTTAATATGCTTTTGGTCTATACATATGAACAGAAGAAATTGATTAATTAACTGATTGCTCACATCTGTTAATTAGATTTTCTGTGACCAAAAGCAACCTTGTTGACTTGCAGTGTTGTGATCCTGTTTAATCACAAAGAATGATGAAAAATGTGTGCAAATTTCTTTTGGTCAGTAGGGTGTGATATTTAGTGCAAATATGTACCCTGTATGTGCATATGCCTGGTTGTTAAGTTGCACACAGGAACACACTCTTTCTGTGCATATGCGCCATTTATAAATTAGGGTCCAGGTCTTCATACCTTGGCACGGAAGGTCCTGGAGGTAATGCAGAAGGACAGGAGAGACATCCCAGCCACTCGTGCAGGATAGTATCAATGCCTGGGAGGGGGGTTACAGGCACGAACTGAAAATCAGAGAGGACAATGCGCTAGGAAACCTACATTAACTCTGTTGAATCATGCCCATCCCATATGCACCAGGTTGTGATGATCAGTCGCACAGCACTAGTGAGGGGGAGTGATGCTTTGCTAGGCGTTGTGCCAGGTGTGCCATTTTGCTGTATAATCTTCAGTGGCAATCCCTCAATACTGCTCCTCAGACTATTACCACTCTCACCCTTGCAGTAGGACGTCTGCCACCTCTTAAGGCCATTTTACACAGCATGTGCTACGTATGTGGTGCGTAGCGGCATGTATGCTGTGCAGCACCCACAACAGGGAGGGCTAGCCTATATGGATCCGATAAACTATGACATAGGACAGATATTGGAACCAAATGGGTGCGATTCCCAGGTAGGGCACTGGAGTTGTACTCTTGAGCAAGGTATTTATAATTCCAAATTACTTCAGTAAATATCTAGGTATATAAATGGACCATGTACAGATGTAAATTGAGTAAAAGCCAAACTGGATAAGAATGTCTGCTAAAACGTGAATGTCATCAATACATTTTAAATAGGCTACCAAATTATTTGAGCTGAAGAATCAAGCATTTTTCCAATTATACACAATTAAATTTAGCCAGCTGCCATGTTGTATCTGTGCTGCGTCTGGTGTAAAATGAGGTGTGGCGTGCGGCATTAAAAACTATGTGCTGCTAAACAACTGCATACGCAACGCATGCGGTATAATATAGCCTTTACACTTCCTGCCTTTTGACATTAGGCCTGGCGTCATCAAGGATCACTTCCTGGTGTTCTGCGCAGTTCAGAGCTTCACTGAGGTTGGTGTGTGAGTTGTACCTGCTGCCTTAGTGCTGTTGGCTTTGGCCCATAGAGGAAGGTGACCAGGGATGAGCTGCCCCTCGCTGCTGCTGCTGGGTGCTGGGGGTAGGTGTGCCCCATCAACCCCTGCAAGCCGACCAAGCTAATCACCCGGCAGCCTCTTTCTGCTGTGGAGCTTCTCCAATGACTATTGTGACTTCTCCAAAGCATCATTTCAGCACTGTTCTGAGGAGGCTGAAAGCTAGCAGCTCATCTAGGTCAAGGAGTGCCTGCAAGTGCTTCGCATACCAATGATACCGATAGGTTGACTGCTAACTCATCGCCCCCCACAGCCACCTCCACAATGAAGATGAACTGCTCCAGGTAAGCCTTCCAGCTGCCTCTGCCATCAAAGCACCTGAGTTTGGGCTCTGCTGGAGTGCTCCCCCAGCCAGTGTGGTGGCTATCAGGGACCTATTGGCCCCTGGGGAGCTCTAGTCTTTCCTGAAGCCCACTGACAGACCATTCCCTGGTATAGGGGGTGGCAACCAGGGGCTTTGCTTAGCAGCCAGCTTCTAGCAGTTTGTCCCCACAGCCTGAGCTAGCTATAAATCTGGGAGCCTTTTGAGAGTTCCAAAACTCAATCTGGCTGGGACCGGAGGCTGCACGCCCCAACTGTGATTCGCAGCTGGACCCCATGCTCTGTACTGACCGATCTGGCCCCATCTGAGCTCCTGTAGTCATTGCAGGAGCTAAAAGTGGAATTTAGCTTGCTCAGGCTTCCAGCCTTTTTCTTGCAGCTCTCACCTCTGGTCTGTCATCACTTCAGCTATTAAATGTCATTCTCTAGTAAGCATACAGAGCACGGAGTGCAGAGCATAATTAATATTCTCATATACAGGAGGTCCTCGGGTTACGACGGTCTCGAGTTACGTCGTTTCGTGGTTACGACACACTCCCATAAATTACTTAAAAAACCTAGTTTCGACCTCGGCGGTTTGGTTCGTAAATACGACCACAAAAATAAAGATAAGAAATTGTTCTCTCTTTTTTTATTAATGTTTCATATAATTACTGTATTTTATATGTCCTTCATGTGTTGGGTGTACAGTGTGAGTGACTTAAGGTGTTAATTTAGGTATAATTTAGGTATAAATTCCGACTTACGTCGAAAATCAGCTTACGACAAGTCGTAGGAACGGAACTCGTTCGTAAGTCGAGGACCCCCTGTATGAACATTTTTCAGTCATTTTAAACTAATGATCACCAACACCAAAATCTGTCTCACTCCAAGGTATACTGGGAACTGGACAATTTAGCTCGTAAACAAACATAGCAGCGCCCATGAAAGCTAACAGTGTTTGTACCTCTACAGGTGCCTGGCCAAGCAGGAGAGGGTGCTAGAGAGCGATGAGAGTAACAAAAAATTCAAACCCCTATCTTTCCCAGCCAGGCTGGATGAATTACAAACCTTCTAATGCGAACCTCCATCTCCTACTTCTCGGGCTTGCAAATGCAGGCGGGAATGGAACACCCTCTCATAGGGTTTATACCTGCTACCCAAACTAACACCTTACTGCATAAGCCCCATAAAAGTGCAATCTTTTCTTATTGTTATAATTTCCTTGTCCATGCTTTTTATAATATGAAGTAAATGTTTTTGTACAAGTCCAAAGGAGCATGAACAAGGAAAGTATAACTTTTTAAGCAGAATTTTGTCTGGATGTAGTACATTGTGCCCCTTCCACAACGTACGCACTATCCCCACACCCTCCCTCACCCATGTAACTTCAGTGACTGAGAATCAATGAGCCGTCACTTTTGAGATGTGTGGAATAAACTAAGCATTTGGAAGCATAGTTAGTTAAAATCTACAAAGACACCCCTCAAAACATTAAAAAAATTAAGGAAATATAAAACCTATAATCAGTGGTAAAGTAACAAAAATCCATTAAACAGTCAATTTACATTTCTGGAGTGAATAGCAAAACTCAAGTTTCTTACAACCAGGAAAGATTGTGGGCGTAACAGCACCACTGAGCTGCAGAAGGTTGTGCTGTGAGTAGTCAACCATCTCCTGGGTTATGACTATATCTCTGACACCTGGATACACTCTATGACATTCTTTGAAGATGAGTTGCACCCCAATACGATGTGTGTGAGCAGTAACCTGGGGAAGTTAGTCTGCAGTAGTCTTAACAATAGATTACTTCCTTAACAAGGACAGTGTGTTGAGTCAAAGCCAAACACAGATCATCACAATACAGATTATATTTATACCCAACCTACGCTGATAAACAAACAAAAAAATTGTTTCCATGTGCACATAAAACATTGGAAAGGCCACATGACCTCAAACAGGGCCATGGAGTTAGACAGGGCTGAAGCCTGAGTCCAACACTGTTCAACATCGATATTAATGAGTCAGCAGGGCATTTGGAACAGTCCGCAGTGCCTGGCTTCACACTACATGACCCAGAAGTAAAATGTCTTCTCTGTGCAGATGACCTGGTTATTCTGTCCTCGACACAGCAAGGGCTACAGGAGAGTCTTTCCCTGGCAGTGAATTTAAAAAAGACTCCAAAAAAAAGCCAGACTTTCAGGAGAACAGGTAACACTTTACTCACTACCCTAGAACGCATGTTGAATTACACCTACCGTGGTCTCACAATCTATGCATCAGGGAGCTTTAGTACGTGAATTTGTTTAAACCAAAAGCGAATAGAAGACTTCCTTCACTATAGAAAAAACCAAGGACAATTTCCTGCTGATAAAATAAAATAAAAATATTTGGTGAACATGTACTTGCACTTCTGAATTTTAAAGGAAAAGAGCGCGAAGATCTGCTGTTCCTGCTGATTTATGCCTCTCTGCTGAGCGACCCGTTCCTGTGCTTTTCCCCACCACTCCCACGAACCTCTGGGCTATTCTTACCATGTGCCCTGCCTTTCAGAAACCCCAGCTTCTGCTCACTCCTTATCTAGGAATGTGTTACAGTTTTGTCTAATAAGCCAATAAAATAAGCTGTAGATCATAACTGTGTGTCTGGCACAACGCGAGAATAGTGTGGAAAGAACACATATGGTGCGATTCCCTTCACTGTTTATCCCATTATAAAAATGAATGGTCACTACCAAAGCATTAGTGCTGATTAGAAGTGTTAGCTTGCTAGCATGAGGATCATTTATCATTAGCAAAATCATTGATGTGCCTTATATACAGTTATGCATATTGGTGTTTTTATTTCCCTTTTTCTCTCTGACCATGTGATCAATGGTAGCCTGGGTGACGTGCTGTAGATGCTTGCATGTTTTAAAGCTCTCCTGCAATTCCTAAGAATTGATGATAAAATCTCTGTCTAACTAAAATAGATTAAAATATATATATTTTTTTTTACAGAACTGGTGAAAACAGATATTTCTAATTGATCACCTATTCGCAGGATGTTCATTGACCTTTAATTGATTTATTTTCAATATGATATTATTACAATTACTGTTGAAAGTTTTGGTCCATATAAATATACATATAAGGATTATTGTATGCAATTTGTAATAATATTCCTATTCCAATCACAGTAATGTCCTCTCTTAATGAGCAAGAGGGCTGCATAACTAATGCAGCTGGAGCAGGAGAGCTGCATTTCTAACGCAGCTGGAGCAGAGGGACTGCATATATAATGCAGCTGGAGCAGGAGAGCTGCATATCTAACGCAGCTGGAGCAGAAGGGCTGCATATATAATGCAGCTGGAGCCGGAGGACTGGAATGGCACTATTGCAGAGAGTTGCAGACAGTGGGGTTTACTGTGGTGCATACTGATGGGAGATTTAGAGTGGCATGGTGATGAGGGACCTAGAGTGGCATTGTGATATTGGATCTAGAGGGGCACAGTGATGGGGGATCTAGAGGGGCACGGTGATGGGGGATCTAGAGTGGCATTGTGATATTGGATCTAGAGGGGCACAGTGATGGGGGATCTAGAGTGGCATTGTGATATTGGATCTAGAGGGGCACAGTGATGGGGGATCTAGAGTGGCACGGTGATGGGGGATCTAGAGTGACACAGTAATGAGGGATCTAGAGTGACATGGTGATGGAGGATGTAGAGTGACACAGTAATGAGGGATCTAGAGTGACATGGTGATGGAGGATGTAGAGTGACACAGTAATGAGGGATCTAGAGTGACATGGTGATGGAGGATGTAGAGTGACACAGTAATGAGGGATCTAGAGTGACATGGTGATGGAGGATGTAGAGTGACACAGTAATGAGGGATCTAGAGTGACATGGTGATGGAGGATGTAGAGTGACACAGTAATGAGGGATCTAGAGTGACATGGTGATGAGGGATCTAGAGCAGTGGTTTACAGCTGGTGAAGCAAGCTGGACAGGAGGGCCTGATAATATTCAAAAATAAGAATGGCACTCCAATTTTTTGTCTTACAATAATGTACAATGACATTCACATTATGAAAATTGTGCCAGTAGTTTTAAAAACTGAAGTACACATTAAAGTGACAAATCATTTCTGATATAGCAGTTATGAACTGCACAACCAATGGCCTTCATCCAGGACACAGTGGCCTGCTCTGATATATTTATTACTTTTAAACTACCAAAGGCAAACTGATGTTCAGTACAGTGGTTCCTAGCCCCCCCTAGTGATCATAAACAGGACATGAAAAAGACACCCACAATTGTGTCAATGATCAAACCTACGGAAACAAACATATAATCTGGACAGTAAAATCATCCTTACATTACTTACATACTTCTTAGGACCCATGAATCTGTAAACTGTGATTTTAAATTTTTGTTGAAATAACCAAACATACATTTATTTGTTCATCAATTGTTCTAAATACACAGATATTCTCTTTCAGAATGAATCCTTTACCTTTTTTATAATGCTTTCTATGTTTCTATCACATTCTGCACAGTTTTCAAAATGTACAACTATATGGAATATTTATACATGGAGTTTTGCCAATGGTTAATACAATTGCATCTGTTGTGTTCTTTCTGTCTCTTGAGTTTTATCCACTCCGCTCAGTTCAAAAACTCATGTATTTGCTGTAATTGTTTATTGACACATACATGTGGTAGACAAAATAACAGACACACCTAACCATACAGTAATGTCTACTATTTAATAAGTAGCATGGTCAACTTTCAACTTCAGCACAGGTTCAGTGGTTCTTTGGAATACCATTAAACAAATTCTGGACTGTTTGCAGTGGAATATTCCTTTCTTCAAGGAGGGAAGCTTCCGGTTGTTTCACGGAAACTGTTTTGCAAGCTATGGTCCAGAATTTGCCTTAAAGGCTCAAAGATGTTTAGATCTGATAATTGTGGAGGCCCAGAAAGGCATTTCACTTAATTCTGATGTTCATAAAACCTCCTGAGTTTGTTTCGCAGTGTGCATGCAAGCGTCATTTTGGAATATGGGGACATCATGAATGAACAGTGACTACACCATAGGGTGCACCTGGTCTATTCCTAATAGACCCACTGACTCCCATGAAATGGCCTCCCATACCATTTAAGATCCAACATTGTGTTCAACAGTTGCCAGCCTTAAGGGTTGAAGGCTTTTTTGGCTTTCTCCAAGTGTCCAGACATAGGATGGATGAGGACACCCATACAGATGTAGGAAAAAGAGTAAAAGTCGACTCATCAGACCATATAATTTTTTTATTTTACATTGCTCAGGGGTCCAGTTTTTGTGCTCCTTGCACCAGGTTTTGGGGCTTGCAATGTGTCGTTTCTGTCGAGACTGGCTCACAGAAGTGTTGAATAAATTCTGTGATTATTTTTAAGGCTATACTTTTGGGGCATTTAGCAACTGTCCTGTCTGCGAGCATCAACTTGCAATCACTGTTCCTCTTTTCTGATGCAGATTATTCATGCCTGGCATGTGTTGTCGTTATTTTCAACACTTGTTTGCCTCAATACATTAAGTAATTTTGTACGCTACATCGCACATCTAACATTCCTACAGACAAACTGCAGGGCTGCGCACGAAAAGTTAAATGTTTAGAACAGGGGTCCCCAACCACCGGGCCGCAGAGCAGTACCGGGCCGTGGGTCATTTAGTACCGGGCCGCAAAAAAAAAAAAAAAAAAAAAAAGTTTTTTTTTAATTAAATTAGTCCGTAAGGTATTTTATTTTGAAAAAAATGACCACTGCTGTCCGTGCTGTCCGACTATTTACATTAGTCCGTAGAACAGTGCATTCGCATTTTACGCGAAGATGTGGTCCTGAAAAGCCTAGCAAAAGCATAAAGCAAAATCACGTAATTCAAGTCTAATATCCCTATTTAAATTTATGGAAATGCTCGAGATGCGTTCTGCGGTCGCGTAACGTCCACTAACTTCGTAAATTCGTAAAAAAAATAGCAAGAACTAGTGGGAATCTATGAGAGAGAGAGAGCTGATATCGTATTGGTGAAAGGGATATCAGGTAATGCTAATGGTACAGTATATACTTACATTTCTAAAAAATTGTCTTGCATGAAACCGGTCCGTGGTGCAAAAAAGGTTGGGGACCGCTGGTTTATAAGACACTCCCCAATAGTTATAAAAGTCGCTTACCTACAGTAGTAATTCCAAATTCAAATTACATACCTATATCTGCTTTAGTTTGAAAATTAGTGAATCCAAGTTTGTTTACATTTAAAAAATACAACACATTGTTAACATCAAAGTTGTGGTCTAAACCAGTATTTATCAACTGCATTTGCCTGTGACATCATGATAAACTGTATCTGATTAAGGTATGATGGTGCATAGGTGCCCATTGTAATCATTATTTTCCTGAATAATTATTATTCTCTTCTGCCATTGGAGTTTATGGCAGCCCATAGAATTTCCCGGACATTGACAGAGGAGCCAGTCCGAGAAGTCCCATCTGGGAGGTGGGGTCCATGCTTCTGTCCTTTTAGCGCCACCACTGGGCCATTTTTGAAACTGTCTGGTCTAGAATCATTCATTTTTTTTCTTAGAACCCAAAATATATTCAGTTGTCAGTTTCATCCCTCATGTCATATTGGATTTTCAACCTGTTTGAAATAAAAAAAAAAAAGACACAAAGTTGATCACATTTTTCTCCACATTTGACTAACGTTGTCTCTGAAGTGCCCTGATGCATGGCACTGATGCAAGGCTGAATGCTGACAAAGCACAAGTGAGTGACCTCCCCATTTTAACCATCGACATTGATGATGCATTTTTTGTCAAAGGACAGATAGTTTTAGACCACAATTGGTCAACTGGTGTATAACGCCAGCATAGGACCAAACATGTGGTCAATTTTCACGTCTTAGGCTTTTTTCCCCCAAAAGGCCGAAATATAAGGCTCAGTTTGACTTGTCATGGGATTTGAATACAAACGTGCACTGCAGTTACGCATACAACTTTGCCATTGAAAACTTAATACAGATTCAGACTCCTGGCATAAACCTATGAAATAATTATCAAAAAATATTGACCTCCTTCATCTAAAATTGATGACAAGGCTGAAAAAACAAGAAGTGAGGTTTATATCCTCAGCAGTTTAATTGATTTTAACATTGCAAGTTCTGCAAGATACTGATGGAAACATCCCTGGAACTCTGGTACCATGCAGTAACAATAGATAGGTAAGTCTTAATACAAAAACAGTTTGCTTGATTGCATTGAAATTTGAGATGCTTGATATTATCAACATCACAAGTGCTAAAAGACAGGCATTGATCTATCCCTCATTGCACTCTAGAGCCACCTAGTGGCAACAGAAAATAAGGTTAACTGCTCATCTCAAATTTCATTATAACTGGAAAAAAGAATGTTTCACAACAGCCACAAAACACCAGAGTGTCAATGGGTGTTACAGGGTCACAGCGTAGTTACTGGAAGTGAGGCCTGATCTGCAATGCTGTACAAGCATATTGCTGCATTCATATCACTGTTTTTTATATTTTTTGTATTTCATGTCATCCCTGCTGAATTTATCTACAAAGGAATGTAGGTGCAATCTCTGGAAAAGTACATTTTCTGTAAGACTGAACAGATCATGAAAAACGGATGTAGTTTTCTAACCTGGTTTAACATTTGGTTCCACAATGACATTTTCATGGAATAATTTACTAAACAAACTGGACATTTTTTGATGCTTGGCTGAGCCAATTCCTTCTTTTAAATGAAGAGCAAATGACAATGTAAAAAATGTCTTTAAGAATTTTTCAGAAATTCAAAATGTTAAATACATGTGTAAATTTCTGAACTGACAATGTTTCAAATCAACTGCAATTCTTTTAGTTAATGAGTAAATTTGTGACCAAAGAATATGACCCCCACAACAGTGAGTGTTCCAACCATCCTGTGAGTGTTCCACCTGCTCTGTGAGTATTCCACCTGCCTCATGAATGTTCCACCCTTAATGAGAGTGTTCCACCATCCCTTTGAGTTTTCCACTCTCTCTCTTTGAGTGTTGGATAATGGAAGTTCCCTCTTTCACCCCACAGTCTTCTTCCTGTCCGTTGTTTTCTCTCTTTCTGTAAATGGCAAGAACTGCTTACCTATTAAATTCCAGTGGCTTTTATCTAGTCAGCTTCAAGAGCAACTCTAGTGTGTGTGCATTAGAGTGGGTGTGTACATGTACTGGTAGGTCTGTCTGAGTGTGTGTGTGTGTGTGTGTGTGTAGTCGCTCCCATTTTTGTCATGCATATAATTAATGTGAGGATTTCTCTGCCCAAGTCCATAATTTCTTGATCTTCATAAGTTATCTGTTTGTTTATGTTCCAGTTACCACAAGATGACATGAAATAAAGCCCTCTTCCCAAGTTTGTTTTCACTTCGGCCCATATTTTGACATCAAAGTCAATTTTAAGTTGGAAAGAAATAATCAAGCATACAATGTACATATATAAGCGTAAATTAATCATGTATTTTAGTGATGTATTTAGTAAACTTCATGCATTCATGCAAGTTGCATTGGCATTTTGTTTAATTAAGAAAGGTGTGGATCAACTGAATGTATCGTTCGTCCAAAGTTTATGAGAAGTCTTAACTGAATTTTATCAAATATGCATGAATGGAGAGGAATGTGGTATTGTGTAAATTTCTTTTTAAAATTATCCTTTGTTTAACTGGGAGGACCAAAACAATTGAGATCGAAATGTCTTTTGCCAGGTGGAATCTAGAATAAAATAATCAAAGTTACAAAGACGCAGACAATCAAATATTACACACCGGTAATGTGACAGTGTGTATACAGTAATTAAAAACAAGGATTAAAAGCATGAGCATACCTAAGTCATTTATGAAATACATCATATAATTAGTGATCCTCATAGTCTAAAACAGGTAGAAAATAGCTATGACGAGTCTTCTCTTGGGCTCAAAATTAATATGGGGTTGGTTTCTGAAATTGAAATCTAAGTTTATTCTCAAGTTCATTTTTCAATATTTATTTTTAAAACTAAACTTTTTCAAGTCAAATCCCTAAGTATATGTGCAGTTTAATGGCAAGGAGAGGGAATATTGATTTGTTCAAATATTTCTTGATGTTTTGTACTGCAGTATAAAAATGAAGGATGAAATGTTAGCCATGCTATCATATTGACATCACTGTCTCGTCTTTAGTGTATGAGAGCAAGGTCACTACAACATTTGCTATTGGATGTCCTGCTGGCAGACACATTACTGTTTGCATTGTTTCAGCGTGCGGCTCTAGTGTTGTAATATCAAACCCAGCACCTGCTGGACCAAGAGCCGCCAGTGGATATGGACGCTGTAGTGGTTACACAGTCTGCGCCACTATCGTTCCCCAAGGTCCATGATACTGGCTCCGGGCCCAGGCTTTATTCACCCATGAGAGCAGGCGGAAATATACTGAAAAAAAGACCTGATGATATCATAAGTCAGGGAGCAGAATTATCCGCCCACCAGGAGGATCTAATGCAATTAAGAGTGTTTACTTACACCATGTGTGGTGGCCTGAACCCCAACCCAGCCTGCATTACACACACAGAGCGCCAGTTCCACTCAGCCGCCACGGCACTGTTTGTTTTTTGAGTTAGATAGACTCCCTGTGCTCTCAGGCACACTAATTAAAGCAAACTCCACCGTGGTGGAGCTGTATTTGGAGACTGGATTGAACTACGTTGGCATATTAAAAGTCAAAAGAGAGAAGGCGGTGGAGGAAATTATACATTATTTATGACTTTAAAAAGGACACAATAAGCAAGAGGTTTGGAAAAGATTAATATTTGGCTGCTTATTAGTGACCATCTCAACAACATTTTAGCATATCATTCTTTATGCCGTATACAGAGAAAGCTTTAATTTTGTTCCACCTTAAATTATATCAATTAAACAAATTTCAAGACTTTCCTGAACACAGGGGCTTTAATTAAACTAATCCTCGTGGAAGGAAGAGGTGTGAAATTTGTGCAGGTCTCAAAAACTCAAACACCAGGCTCGCAGTACATGTTTGACTTTTTGATTTTGACTTTGAGCCCAGGGAACAAGATGACATTTCATGTCTATATCTCGCACCAGAGATGATATTAAGCAAATCTGCTGATGCTTATGTTTGCTCTGAGGGATTCTGAAATGTAAGCCCGTTTGGAAAACAGAGGCTAGGTGTAATCAATTGACAGCGCGGATTTCCTCAATGTTAAATGAAAGCGCTTTAGGAGAGGGCTCACTCTGTGGTAGTGTGTAGGCAGAACACAGCTGCTCTTCTTTTGCAATGTCAGTTTAATTCAATACATCGACGTTTCAAACCTTCAGATGCCTCAGCTTGTGTCATTTATATACACCTTTATAACACAAAATACCTTATTATAACTTTAGATTATATTTCTCTGATGAAATATTGCATTTTTTCACCCTTCTGACAAATAAATAGTAGGAGGAGCAGTTTTATGAAAGGAAATTCCTGTGAGAAACAGACATCCAGCACACAACAGGCACGCCTCTGTCAATCCTTAAGGCCTAAGAGGAAACATATTGACAGATTGAGTGGTGTAATTTCAATATCTGCATATCAATCACTGCTTTTTGTTACTGTGTTATTATTATGTATTATATTATTTATGGGTGATGAAAAGCAATGTTAATTACATGTTGTCTTTGGATTTTGCCATGCCCAGTGGTATTGAATGCCCTGCTCTCATCATTATCTCATTCTTGTTATTAAAAATTGAGAGAACCCAGGCGACCACACTGCAAAACAATGAAATCTTAACAATCAGAAATGAATCTTGAAAATAGATAATAAATCTTATTGTTCTTGTTTTGATAAAAAAAAAAATGGACTGGCCTAGCATTGTGTTTATAAGAATATTTGGCTAGTTTTGAGAAAAAATGTCTTGTTTTGAGGTAAAATTGTTTCAGTCCACTGGCAGATAATTGTGCTCGATTCAAGATTGTTAATCTGCAAAAGGATTGCAGCAATTATACCTCAAATAAAGACATATTTTTTTCTCAAAGCTGAATTTATCTCAGAATAAGAAAGATCATTTCTATTTTTAAGATTTTTTGGCTTGTTAGACTTTTTTTTTTGCAGTGTACAAGTTTCATCAGACTTGATGTGGGTGTGGAATTTCACACACTGATGTACTTCAGCAAAAGTAAGATAAGATAATCCTTTACTAATCATAATATAATTAAATAAGATAAATAAGATAATCATTGTCATTCTTCATGTTTGCCATTTTTTTGCAACAACTGCAGATTTTCTACAATGTGGCTAGAAATTGGCTGTAGCTCATCTTTGAATTAAACAGCTTTGCACAAGTGTACATTAGTATATTACAAGTATTAATAATACAAGTGTATTAGTAATCTAAGATAAAGCAAACATGTCAGTCTTGCTGTTTTACCCACATTAATTAAATAAAAGTATCGCCTGCTGATATGCATTCACATCTAACCCCCACCCAATCAATGTGTGTACTTGCTGGAGTTTTTATCCTGTACCCATGTGTTTATTGGAGTTTGTACCCTGTACCCATGTTGGAAACAAACAAGTGTAATAGTCTGCGCATTGTATATTTCTATTTGTCATGTTAGATTTTGAGGTTGCACTTATAGTGATATGGAAACAAGATTTATGCTATTTATGTTTGATAAATTACAGTACTGATTAACTGTGTCACATACTTTTCAGTTTTCAGGCTTTCAGAAGATTAACCAGTCTGGAGTGCAGTTCGCTGTTGCTCTGCCACCTTCTGGACTCAATCAGCCTCACAAGAGGATGAAGATAATTATAGCAGGAATCTTTTGATCCCAGCATACACATTGGGGAATACAAGAAGCTCCTGGTATTTTTTCTTCCAGTCTTTATTTGCTGTGCTGTATTTACTGTGATTTTCTACCATGGTTTTTACCCAGATTTGCATTTTCGTGGTTAGTCAATTTCCTTCATGAGTCTGGGCCATATGTAATATTTGGGGTCCTGGTGAGCATTAGCAGTTTACCTATTATTGCATATTTATAGGTTCTCTATATAGGGCAGTGCTGCACAAATGTCTTTGCCCCATGTCTGATGTTCTAGGTGTTTGCATTTTTGCATATATTTGGCACTGAATATTATCAGATTTTCATCTAAACCGTAATATTAGACAAAACAGAAGAAATCTGAGTGAGCAGTGAGGTGCGGGCATTGGAATCCCAGCTCCTGCCTACTGTACAGGGGTGACACTGGAGGAAGCATCTGGACCCTCAGGGCCATCATGACAGCGTTGACAGGATCAGCTGGCTCTCCAACACCACCCTTCCCCAGTCAAGAAGCTGAAACAGTTCTGCAAGCCTCAATTACGGAATCAGCCAGCCGGTAGCCACTGGGCAATAGGGACAGCTGCAGTCCCTTCAGCTGAGACTGTGTGAATCAGTCCCTCATCATGGAATTTCTACAAAGAAACCTCTACTGAATACACAAATAAGCAGTAGACATTTGCTTGGGCCAAAGAAAACAGGCAGTGGACATCAGATCACTAGAAATCCACCCTTTTGTCCGATAGGACCAAATTTGGGATTTATGTTTCCAATCGCTGTGCCTCCGTGCAACACAGAGGAGGTGAATGGTGATGTCTACTTGTGTGGCTCCCACTGTGAAGCAGGGGGAGGAGGTGTTAGGATGAGGAGGTCCTTTACTGGCAACACTGTCTGCCAATTTTATTTAGAATTTATTTAGAATTTAGAGCACTTGGTCAACACGGCTGCAGCGTTAAGTCATTCCACATCTGGTTTGAGCTTCTTTGGGCCTTCATTTGTTTTTCAGCAGGTGAATTATGACAGATTTTTTTCATCCAGACTATCGTGGTGAGGGACAATCATTTATGCCAGTGGAACCTCTGTTTTATCCTGTTTTGATTACATTTTCTCACAGAATGCTAAATGCTAATTGTGACTGGCCATTGTTACAGAATAATTGGCCCCACAGAGTCAATGCAGTTGATGCAACCACGGGCTCTGCAGTATAATGGATACCTCATCGCACTTATACTTCTCTACATTATGTACATCAGAGACTTATAGCACTGATTACATCCATTACCAAAGGTTGTACAGCTGTTATATTCTGTTAAAATGGGCAGGTTTAATGCTACTTTTAATCGCAAAACTAGGTTAGCTTAGATAACCTCACACCTCCTGGGCAGAACTTAGCATCTTCAGAAACTGCAAACGCAAGTCCATTCAAACAACTACTTACCTAGCAAAAACAGGTCAAAGTAAAAATATAATATAACAAAGTAAAATTGTGACACCTGAAATATTTGCCTGCCAACTATTGTTAGCTAGTTAGCAATGTTAGCAAAATTGCCATGACATAAAACACCTGATTAGATTAACTGAAATTAGTCAGCCACTTATTTATAATCAAATTTTTCAATCACGTAGGTTTCTCTCACAAGTTATGCTATGGATGTTGGGGAAAGCTGTCTAATTAAAAATATGAGTGTACCATTGATAACACTTTTAGCTAATTAGCTGTCTGTATTGACTTACATTTGCTGTTTTTGAGGTAGCTTACGAAATGTAAATATCAGAGGACATAACGTTATCTCCATTAACTGATTTGTGATTAAGAATCATAATAACCCTGTCCATTGTAAAGACTGTAATAGCTCTAAAATCTTAAAAAAGAAGCTTCAAATAATTGTAGCACCACTATTCTGTATAAGAATAACATCAATAATGAAAGCTCAGAAAGCATAATGGTGTTGTTACTAACTAGATAACCTGTATTGTACAGCTTTTTGTATGTTATTGCTGACATAAGCCCCTCATCCACAGGAACACAACCTGCTAAACACTGTGTATCCGTGTAATAAAGCCTGCTAAACAAGCAGTATCTGTGTAATAAAGTCAGATAAACACCCTGTATCTGTGTAATAAAGACTGCTAAACACCTTGTATCTATGTAATAAAGTCAAAACAAACATATTTTCCTTTATTGCAGAAAATGATAAAACCTCTTTTTTATTGGAATTGAATGGTCCCTCTGTCTTGAACAGCCCTATATACGTGTTCATAAATGAATAGATTGGGTTTTTTTTTTATCTAATGAGCATATTAATGTCCTTTACAGGTAATTATGTACATGAAATGTTTCATATACAGTGAATAGCCAGGTTGTGCGGCATTTACTCACAGTGTAAGAAAGAGCCGAACGCTGGAGGCCCGGCTGGTGCCGTATTTTAGCCCGGAGAAGGAGGGATACTTCCTGTGTCCCAGGCCAGACCCATAAATCTGGCAGTGAGGGGTCCTCCAGCAGTCACACACACACCTGTCTTTCTGCATCTGTGTTCTGCCCTGATGTTTGGACTTCTCCTTTGACTCATCCCCCACTTTCTCATACCTCTGCAACTGTCTGGCTTACCAGCTCTTCTTCCCTCTCTTTGAGTTTCTGCCTCCATCCCCCTTTCTATTATGAATAATGAAAACGTTTTCAAAGTTTTTTTTCCTACAATGTGCTCAAACGTCCAAAAGAAAATAATATGAACAAGTACAAGTGGACAGGATCTAAGGGTAAAAGATACATGCAAAAATAATTATACAATGCTGAAAACTGAAAAATAATATGTATATTATTATTATTATTATTATTATTATTATTATTATTATTTTAATTAAGCTTTTTCAGAATGAACCTGAAGATGAACACTCGAAACGTGCATTGTTCATTCTTTATACACACACACACACACACACACACACACAATTTATACATATGCGGGCACAGGCTGAGACTGCAATGGTACAGACCCTAGGCTCTAAATACCACTCCTTGTCAAGGCTGTTGATCCTGGGTTTGTGGCTCATGAATGTGGGAAATTCATCCTTTTGAATTTAATGTGTGTGGTTATTTTTCATGAATTTATGAAATAATGAATCTTTCCTGATGAGCCCCAATACTCTGTTACTAATGCTCATAAATGGTGTCAGGCTCATTGAGAGGGTTCGTATTTTGCAGGATCAGAACTTTAATCAGCTCGACTCTGATTAAAAAGTAGTAGTAAACGGCTGTTAGAGCATCTTTACGTTTTGAGATTTATGTTTTGTGCAGGCTTTAAAAACAGTGATGCCCAGAGCCACACGATGGGTGAGTTTGTACGTATTTTTTTCCTCTTTTTATTTTTATTGCCTAATGCGATCAGCTGTAATGGCCTCTACCTCTATTAATGATGGAATTTGTGTGTTATCATTAAAAATAAGATAAAAAAGGGGACCCATAAAGAATATTTTACCTTGTCAAAAACAAACCGTCCTATAAAAGAGACATTAAAAATCCCTCTTTTCTGCATGACTTCTTCCTTCCTCCTCCTCCCTCTTCCTGTCTCTTTTCCTTCTATGGAAAAATCCCAGATTGATTACTCTCTGAGTCTGAGAGAAGAGCAGAGGGGAGGCACCGGTTGCTTTTCCATTTTAAATAAAGACGGAAAAGTGAGGAAACTGCCAAGGGTATTCATTTGATCTGAATGGAACTTCAATAAAGCAAATTCCTAGACAGCTATTTCAGTACATCACAGTGAGGCATTCCCAAACCAACCTTTTGTCTTGCTGCCTGACAGCTTGAACTGTTATTTTAGCCCTCCGGAGCACTCTATGTTAAATCAGTATATAATATTACCAAGGTCGAACACTGACCCTACCGTAGGTGCCATATATTTCACTGCTGACTACCATGTTTCTTCATCATGACAACTCTCTCACATCTCTATCAAAACATTCTCAAAACTTTATTGAAACTCTCTCTAAACTCCATAAAAATGCTTTCTAAGCTCTGTTAAAACAACCAATTCTCTCTCACAACTATCAAAACTCTTTCCATTATAGTTTCCTCTACCCTCATGTCTTTATAGCACTTACATTGTGTCTAAATTAAACTGCTCATAACAAGCTTTTTGTAAGTCATAATAGCATTTTGAACTATAACACATCCATAGCATGGAGAAAACATGGTGCCATAACAGACTACATCCTCCACAAACTCAGTGGAAACACTTCACTCAAACCTGACTGAAATAAGTGTACATCTTTCCGAGCAGTTCAGTGACAGTTGAATCCCAGGCCTGGTATTCCTAGATCCAGTAGCAGCAGTAAAACAACAGAGGTATAGTTTACAGATGTATTCAGTAGACCGAGACTGCCATCTACTGGCAGAAAAATGAAAAGGGTAGACATGAGTTAAAGATAGAAGAAACAGCATTAAGAGGTACAGGATGATGGACACCAACAGAACCCAGCGTTTACATTCAGTGTACATCAATATCATGAACGTAAGATACATCTGCTTTGTTTTGAAGTATACTTTACATATTTAAAATGACAAAAAAAAACTCTTTGAGTCCCCACCTGGCCATTCCAATTTCAATGAGAATAATTGCTGGGCATCTAGAAAAGAACTGAAAACTTATTTTTTTCATGGAATAAAATTGCCAGTTCATGTAGTACATGTCACCACATATAATTTATGTCCCCAGGACTCTCCGTCATTGAAATTTGTGCTGTTTCTGTAGGCAACCTGTCATGTTAACCTACTTGAGGCGTTCGTCCGTCAAATCCGCCAATCAAAGGCAAACGCCCAAACAGGAAGTGAGCTCATATCTTAGTTACACCCAATCTTTGGTAAACTGACATAAAACTTCCTATCAGTGCTTACAGCCACACTTGTAAAATGATCAGATCAAGTTGCCTTGGCGACTCTGCCCTGCTGGACTGCTTGGCCCCCATGCTTGGCCTCATCGCTGCTTGCAGCTATATTTATTGTTAAGGTTACGGGTATACAAACTGCCCAGATATAATCTATTGTCAGCCAATCACACAAACCATTCAGAGAAGTTTACAGATTACATTACAGATAACACATTACAAGTATTTCATTAGGGGTGGCTTCCAGCTGGCAGGATGGGAGGCCAAGAAACATAATACCCTGAAATTGTTCTGTTTGAATGCTAGAAGTATTAAACATGAATATTTGGAGCTTAAGTTTGTTACAGTTAAT
>JAFBMS010002727.1:0-25239 GCA_019788955.1 Albula glossodonta | reverse complement strand
AGCATCACCTGGAGCACACACACACCACACAGCGCATCACCTGGAGCACACACACACCACACACCACACAGACATCACTTGAGCACACACACACCACACCACACAGAGCATCACCTGGAGCACACACACACCACACAGAGCATCACCTGGAGCACACTCACACCACACAGAGCATCACCTGGAGCACACACACACCACACAGAGAATCACCTGGAGCACACACACACCACACAGAGCAGCACCTGGAGCACACACACACCACACAGAGCATCACCTGGAGCACACACACACCACATAGAGCATCACCTGGAGCACACACACACACCACACAGAGCATCACCTGGCGCACACACACACCACACAGAGCATCACCTGGAGCACACACACACACACACAGAGCATCACCTGGAGCACACACACACCACACAGAGCATCACCTGGAGCACACACACACCACACAGAGCATCACCTGGGGCACACACACACCACACAGAGCATCACCTGGGGCACTCACACCATTTTACTCAAGAACTTCTGCAGAATGTGTGATCACACCGGCTGAGCCGCTGAGTCTATGTGGAGCAGGAATGCTGTGGATTCACGTCTTCACGTCCTTTGAATAATGTGCTAATTAGCAGGGAGCTAAAGGTGGTTAACTGAAAACGACGAGAGAACAATGTTTGCATTAAAAGAGAGGACTAACTGGTGTTGGAACAGGACATTTAAAAGGGTTTGCTTTTGTACTCTACTCATAAACCCTGTATGAGCACTCTGACATCCAAACTCCAGTGCATATGAAATCCTAAAATCTGAGCACAAGCACTCATTCATCCATTATGAGTTAAATGGTGCTTTTAACACGTCCTGATGAAGCTCTGGCCTCTGGTGACATGATGCACCCTGTTTAATTAGCACAGAGGGCTGACTGTGGCCAGCAGCCCTGCAGAACATAACACAATTAGCAACACTTTCACCTGGGAGCATTGGCTATTCCTATTGGGCCACAGTATCACCTAGGAGCATTGGCTATCCCTGTTGGGCCACAGTCACACATAGGATCATTGGCTATCCCTGTTGGGCCAAAGTATCACCTAGGAGCATTGGCTATCCCTATTGGGCCACAGTATCACCTTGGAGTATTGGTTATCCCTAATGGCCAGTAGCATCACCTAGGCATATTGGTTATCCATATTGGGCCACAGTCTCACATGGCAGCATTGGTTATTCCTATTGGCCCATGGCATTACATGGGATTGGTGAGTGTTGGTTGTCTGTTTCATTGCAGGAGAGGCAGCCGCAATCAAACAACTGCAGGGTTCTCCGACGGCGTGTCTGAGAGCTCAGCTGGTGGGCTGCATGTGAAAACAGAGCTGAAACTCCGGATGGCTGCGCACACCTCATATGAGAGCAAAAGATTGTCTTTGCAGTCTGCCAAATTGGCAGCAAAAGAAGTGAAAGGCTATGTCAAACACCAATGCTAACCACCGGCAGGTCATGTGATCTCTCCTGACAATAATAGAGTTTTGGCTCAATTTTAAACCATCCTAGCCCATGGCACAGCAGTCAAAATGCAGCAGATCACCTCGAGTTACTGCTGGTGTAAGTTCAGAACTATGCAATGTCAGTTTCACACAGACAGAAAGCACCATAATGCTTCAACCCACGGCCACTGCAGAACTGTCCAATCTCCGGACAGTCAGGATCATTTTATGTTTTCATTTTCTCGTTCACTACATGCGTTCCACAAGAACATACAGAGGCGAAAGCATATAGAGGTGGACGTAGGTCATACACGGCTGTTGAAATACAATTGCCTCAGCAAATTTCTCGGTTGTTTCCGCTGCCTGCACTTAGCAAATGAACGTTAAATTTGGCTTTCTCACAGACACGGGTGTTTCTGTTCCCGACTCTAAGGGGTGGTAAGGGAGAACATGTTGATTCTATATTATTTTCAGGGGTGGTAGCCCACCTTCAAGGTTAATTGCACTTTAATGGTGCCTGGCCACTTAGTGGAACAAACATTGAATGGTGACCTCAGACAATGCGAGGCTCGGCGGTACTCCACACAACAGATGTTTTTACGAGGACGCTGTGTCTGACACCTTTTAAATTAGCCAGCTGCCGAGGGGAGGAGTTTCACCAAGAGGACACCTTGGGCCAGCGAGCCACACACTGAGGTATTGATTAAGCGCCGTTTCAAATGCAAAAAAAGACTGCGTTCATGGGATTGGAGATCAATACACATTTAAGACACTGTAAAATTACCCATTTGCTCAATGTGTCTCATTCAAAGCATACTTCTAACAAAGTCACTATCGATACACAGAGAGCTTTCAAATTGTGCAATATGGAAACCGCTTCGATTCACTGTATAGAAACTGAAAGAGACTTTAAACCCTCAACGTTTAACAGCTCTTTGCCCCGGTGTCTACTAGAGCATCTTACATCATCTGGAAGGTAAGTCCAGAAGCATGATGTCACATGATGTTATTCACACATGAAGAATAAAATTAATTCTCAAATATTGAGTGAGTGGGAGTGTGTGTGAGCGTGCATGCATGTGTAAACTGTGTATGAGTGTATATTCCAGACATCTGCTTCAGTTTATCCCCTATTGCAAAAAAAAATAAAGTGTGTTTTTGTTGGCATGCAGTGCTTAATTGGCCAGTCAGCACAGCTCATTACACAGGTAACTCACCTTAGCTACACAGGTAACTTGCCTTAGCTACACAGGTAACTCACCTCAGCCACACAGGTAACTCACCTTAGCCAGGGTCTGGAGTCTCACCTGGTTCATTCTGAGGTTGAAACCCTGTAGACAGTTTTGGCTCCCCCTGACTGCCATGCCATCACACCAAAATCAGTAATGTTTTTGACTATGGGAATGAGTGATCCATCACTCAGTCCATCCACACACATCGTGCAGGATGAGTGCTGTGTGAAGCAGGACTCATCTCTTAAGGTAAGCTACTTACTGCAGACTCAGACAGAGTCCCGTCCCCCCGGTACTGCACTCTGAGAGGGCCCTCAGTGCAGTACTATAATTAATATTATTACAGCTCTGTGAAGATAGGACACATCCCATTGAGACCAGGGATACAGCTGCAAAGCTCAGATTACATTTTACATTTCCCTGCACACTCACACGTGCAAACACGCTCACACACATACATTCACGCACACATTAACGCATGCGCATGCACACACATACACTCACGCGCACATTAACGCACACGCATGCACACACATACACTCACGCACACATTAACGCACACGCATGCACACACATACACTCACGCACACATTAATGCACACGCATGCACACACATACACCGCCCTCTCATGTCACCATAGAAATACTCAGTGCTGTGACATAGGGCAGTGCATGGGATGGCATTGGATATCTCCATGCACAAAAGCTACAGAAGACCATGGAGTCTGTCATCTAAAACTGCTTTAAGCTGGGTTTTTATCAGCGGTCTTTGACATTCTCTATTGGCAAGTTCGTTTTAATGACGTTTAAACCTGCCAAACTGTTTTTTTAAAGATAAAATTAAATCTTTTGATTTAATTGTGAGCCAGGGGTAAGTTTTGATGGAATCCAGGCCCTTCAGCGGACATTTTGAGTGAAAGTAGAGGCAGGGATCAGAGTTATGACCTTGAGATGTCCTTCACACTTCCGTTACGACGCTGAGCACAGAAAGCCACCATAAGGAATTTCATCTCTCACAGATCTGCCACTTTTCACTTTTTCAGCTAAAGAAACCCATGTTGCTTTACAGTTTTCAACTATGTTTTGATAATGAGGATTTGAGTAAAATATTTTATCCTTCCAGGGAAGAATGTGCATTTTCGGCCTCAGTGTGTCTTGTGCTCTTTTATTGCGCTCGTACAGGGGACAAGCTTGCCTCTTGACTAAACACAAAAGCAAACAACGGCATGGCACACACATAAATATATACCGTATAGAAATGATCGCAGAGGTCATTATATATATTTGTTTCCGCGACTGTAACGAATGGTTTTGAGTCACAACAGGCATCTCTTTGAGTCGGTGTTGTAGATGTATAAATTCTGCCGTAAAATTTAAGCTGCATATAGATGTATTATTGTTACTAAATGAGCACTGGCACTGCTCTTGTATCAGGAGACACACCATGCCCTCCACGCTGGTCCGTGATTGGACTTTGCCGTTAATTGGAGGCACGTGCAGAGAAACGGACACTGGGGATAACCCGAGCTGAGGCGACCGGCTAGCAGAATAGCAGCAAACATTTCTAACTTCAAGCAGTAAGTTGATTCTTTAAATACTCATTTTTTGGTCAGAATGGAGGGAAGTTTATTCGAATGTATCCGAAGGTGTGCAGTTTTTTAATTTAAGAAAATGTAAGAAAAGTGTTGCTAATAACAATCCCTAAATTCTCTACCTTACGACCTACTTTATTCACCGAAGTACAATACATTAGCATTAAGGTCAAGAAACTATTCTCGGCTCAATTCTCAAACAAAACAGGTTCTGAATATCACATAATTTATTCTTAATCGTTGGTAACGTTGTGGTACTATATAAAGCCGTTAACAAACCATTTGGTTTCGTAGAACAGATCTGTATTATATAGTGGTGTGTTTATGGGTCTGTAATGTACCTGAAAAAGTTCCCTCGTGATCGCAAGTAAAGAACCCTTGTACAAAATAATCTTCGGGAATCACACGGTGTTCATATTTTTTGTGCTCGAGCACCGGCTGTTCCCTTGCTCTCTCGGCCCTGAACTCTGCATTGTATTCCCTGTTCATGCCCAGCGCCCTCTCCCCCTCTCTGCCCTGAGCGCTCTCTGTTGCTGTGAAACCCGTTACTTCATTAAGGACTACTCTCCTGAAAAGCGCTTGAATTATGCATGTACAGTACAATCTCAAGGTCACGGCTGCGGTGATTGCTTATGAAGCGCGCCTGGGCATTCTCTGTCTCGGTAATTGATGATTCATTCTTTAAGATTGCACAGGGCATACGCAATACGAATATGCTCAGCGTATCTATAATGCTAGTTGGAATACCAAGGTGCAGTCTTGGTGTTGTAGCGCTGGTAATGCTGTATATTGATGCAGCCATTTTTTCCCGAAAGAAACATTGGCAAATATTTCTATGGTTCAAAAATGCTGAACCATAGACATATTTATAATATTAAAAAGTTGGACATACAAAAAAGAAACAATGCAGGAAAAAAAAAGTTGTAGTTCTGATTTTTTTCCCCTTGCTGTTTTCAGTTTGTAAAGTGAATCCTCTTTTGAAATGGAAGTTTGAAATTATGTTTGTCTCTTTGCAGTTCACTGAAAAATATTGTGAGAAGGTGTAAAATACAGCCATTTATTGTTATACATGAAACCTCAACAGCTGAGCAGAGGGTGTGAGGACAGAAGGACCCTGCACCTTCTATTTTGAAGACAGTGTCAGTGCATGATGGCTTTTTGTCTGCTGTTTAGTTCAGAGGGAAGACTGCCCCCTACTGGACAGACAGCCAGCACCACTTCCATTCCAACCTTGGTTTTCCAAGTCTGGCCCTGCTCCCTTGGTGTGGGTGGCAGGGGACAAAAGGGAGCATTTTAGTTTTTTGGAAAACATATTTTAATGCTCTGTATAAAGTCAATACTGGGCTTTACAGTAGTATTATAGTGTAATAATTAGAAAATAATGCATGCCCTCCAGCCAAGCACAGGCACATATTTAACCAAGCTGGGGTATAAATGCCCGTAAAACGCACATTTTATTTTTTGAGTTTTTTCTTTTTTATCTATTTTTATTTAAATACATTCACACGATTTTTCCTGTTCAGAATTAAATCAAATATTCAGAATTTGTAAGAAGCTTAAACAGCTAACAAAAGGCAAAAAAAAAAAAAAAAAACTGCACTGCGCAGTGTAATTCTCAGGGCATGTTTAATAAAGCATGGGACTGGAAACCAATTTCTTTCAGATTGCATGTTTTTATATTTTCCTCCCACGATGCATGCAGTGGGACATGTTTAGACGCTGGGAGAGAAACAGGCAATCAAGCTGTCATTTCACCAAAGAGGACCCTTCATGCGGGCATGTCTTCTTTAATTTCTCCATCTGTTTCCCTGTCCTGTTTGTGTTTGTGTGTGTGTGTGTGTGTGTGTGTGTGTGTGTGTGCAAGCGCACATACGTGTGTGTAGGTTCCAGCATTTAAATTAAATGATGAAACTAAGTGAAACACGGTCCTTGCCGACAATGAAAATGTAATGAATCATGAGTCAGAGTCCAGGAGGATAGAATGTCATTATTTGCTCATTGTAATACCCAGAGCAGTCTGCTTTCGCTTTTCAGCGGCGCAGTTCAGTTTACATATTAAATGCATATTATGCAGAATAATGTATTTGCCCACTCAGACACAAATGCACACTGTATTTTGTCATAGATTAAAAAACAAAAAGACCATCTGGCATCTTATGATTTACTCTGGCTATTAAAGTATTGCCAGTAATGAAATATGGTCTGATCCCTTCCCCAAAAAAGGACAGGTAAGGAGGTTTTGTGCAAAGTCCTCACCTTGACCTTTAAGCAAATGAACGGCACAAAGGAGCGCGTCATTTGAAAGGGAGCGTATTAATCATGTTAGGTTTATTTGCCATTTCTCGCCCCACATCAGCAACAGGAAAGCAGGGGAACATGGGTAATTAAAGGGGTGGAGCAATGCCAGCGCCACACCCAGGCCTTGGAAATCACTCTCCACAGGGGAACTGAAAGTTTTTGAGATTTAATTCACAACAGCATCCATTTTGCAGGCATTAATTAGCCATTGGATTGCTGCCAGTCTCAGACTCTATAGTTGCCATTGGGGGGGGGGGGATACAATGTTAATTATAGGTGCAGAGTCTGCTTCTTCTATGTGCTGAATAATTAATATAGTGTCTCTCTGTGAGAGGGCCAGAAACAGGAAGTGCTGGGCCTGAAGGCAGCCCTGCTTCCTTGCTACTACAGAATATCTCTGTTTCTGGAATGTTGTTACTGGCTCCATCTTACTGATATAGAACATCTTTGTCTCTGGGACATTTTTACAGGGTCTATCTTGTTGATATTGAAAGTCTCTGTTTGTGAGACACTGTTGGTTCTCTACCTATATGCACCTTGTCCTGCAGGCACTACTGTCCTGCCAAAGATAAAAATAACATTGATCACATGCTGCCATCCACTCAACTGAAACGCTGAAAGGACATGAACACATGCACAGACATACACACATGCGGAAACACACACTTGTACTAATGCATGTGTGTGGACATGCAGAGGGACACACACGCACACAAACACACACATAGAGGAGTGTATGTGCGTCTGTGTATGGGCGCGTGTGCAGTGTGAGTGTGCGTGTGATGTTGCTGTCACAGTGATCGGCAGTGGCACAGGCCAGGTGTTAGATGTTCGCAGCTGTCACTGAGAGGACTGCAGCATGGAGAGTCCATATGTCAGACATCAGGCTTCCTGTGTGCTGCTGCCTGCTTAGAGGTCCCTCCACCGCGGCCCGTTTGGGCTGTGCATGACTCTCGGGTCCGCAGCCGTGGAGGGCGCGCACACACGCACACATTTCTGCTTGGACTGGATGACATCGTCCTCTGCTGCCGGCATAGAGCAGAACGGTCTGTCAGTGACATCCTGGAGCACTGAAAGGGGGAGGGGTGTGAGCGCACCATGCTTCTCGGCACGACATGGAGCCGGCGAGCGCTCCAAACAGGACGGCGCAGAGAGAGGACCGTGTGGAGGGAGATCTGCTTTGGCATTTATCGTGTGTTTATGAAGTTATTTATCTCAAAAAAATCATTTTGTACCTGCTCAGCTTCTGACATCCTCATCCAGTAGAACAGGAACACATTTCCATGGTGCTCCCCACCCTGTTTTACCCATGTGCCCCAGTAACCTTTTTCAAACTCTGGAAAATTTTTCTTCTAACGTTTCTTCCAAACTATTAATCAGGTGTAGAAACAGCATGTGCCCGTACTGTTGTGAATGGCTGTCCCCCAAAACAAATACCTGCAATGGATCATGGGATAGGGATGGCTGCCACGATCACAAAACCCAAAAATCTGGTCTCATTTAGAATCAGGGGTTCGGCTCGGTGCACCCCATTTGAGCACTAATTTAGTGCTGACGTTATGGCGTCAGGTGTGCGGAACTGCACCTGGGCATCTGTGCGGCACCGTTTGAGACAGGTTTTGTTCTTGGCTGGTTTTGACTGTTCTGTCTTAGTCAGGCATCCAGTCCTCCCTCCCTGACTGAGAGGCACAGTGACCTGTGTGGGGCCAGTGGAGAGCAGCAGTGAGAGCACAGTGACCTGTGTGGGGCCAGTGTGAGAGGCACAGTGACCTGTGTGGGGCCAGTGCAGTGAGAGCACAGTGACCTGTGTGGGGCCAGTGGAGAGCAGCAGTGAGAGGCACAGTGACCTGTGTGGGGCCAGTGGAGAGCAGCAGTGAGAGGCACAGTGACCTGTGTGGGGCCAGTGGAGAGCAGCAGTGAGAGGCACAGTGACCTGTGTGGGGCCAGTGGAGAGCAGCAGTGAGAGGCACAGTGACCTGTGTGGGGCCAGTGGGGAGCAGCAGTGAGTAGCAGAACTGGTTGTGCTACCACCACTGTCCTCACCGTATAAGAGATCTGCCTGAAGGCAGCTCAGTCTGCCTAAAGCGTAACCCCCTCCTTCTCCTTCTCCTTCTCCTTCTCCTATTTAATGGTGAAGTAAATCTCATTATGTCCCGTCCCACTGTTTCTCCCCCCTGAAAGTTCAGCTCGAGTGCGCTAACCGGATTTGACACCTGGGATTGGTAAGCGCTAAAGCATGTCCAGCAGCTTGGGGGGGGGTGCAGGTTCTGAATTCCCCGCTGACAGCGTCACGCACCTACAGCTTGGCTTTCTCGGGTCGTGTCACGGCGGTGCGGCTGCGGGTTTGGGCTTTTGGTGGAGGGACGCCGTGGGCCTCCCTCAGCAATCGGTTGCGCGGCGCGCTGTCTCGCAGCTGAGCCTGAGTTTCTAACTGCTCAGTTGAGAAGTTACAACAAACTCTGCATGACCGTTGCTCTTTCTGTCAGCCCAAAACTGAGTCTCACATTCATACAGGGCTCTGACCTCTGTAGCCTGAGGAAGAGTGCGTTCTGGCCATCTCCAGTCAGAGATGTGAAGCCATGAAGTTACCTGGTGATTGCTTTGAGGGGTGCATGGTGGGCTAGAACTGAGAGCAGTTAACAGAGTGGAGAGAGAAGGCGTAACTGCAGAATGTTTGATCACCAGGGGGCATTTTCTGCAGGGTAAATGAGTGAGATTGTCACTGGGGGCATTAGCGGATTGCTTCGTTATGAGAGTCGTCACCAATTAGCAAAGCGCTGAATAATGAAGTAGGGATGAATTATGCATGGCTCATGTACAGGAAAGCACAGGGCTCATAGCATATCTGTACATTATGCCTCCAGGAAAGCACAGGGCTCATAGCATATCTGTACATTATGCCTCCAGGAAAGCAAAAACACCAATCTGTCCAGCCTATGACTCATTAACAAAGCTGCACATTTTGGTGAAACCTCAACTGGTTTTTTTATATTTTATTTTAGTCAGCCCTTGACTGCAAACAGTGACAGTTAAATTTATGGTGTGTCAGGTCCTGTCAGGGTTTCATGGGTCTGTAATTCATAATATTCACCTAAAACACCAAACTAATTACACTCATATAATGTTATACTGAAGCAATTTCTTGTCCACTGACGAGTTTTCTTTTGGGATATGGAGTGTTCATTCGCATGTTCTTTTCTGTCAGAGATATGTCTGAAAAGGCAATGTGTAATGCTTTAGCAGCAGTACCTGTAATGCTTTCTGGTTTGAATCCTGGTTGGGCATTGGTGCTGTATCTTAAGGTGCTTCCACTGAGAACATAAGAGATACAGAGCATTTCTCCGTGAATCAGTTTGATGTGTGTTAGGTTTAGGAGGTGATGCTTGTGCTGAGTTTGTGTGTTCGGTTTAGGAGGTGATGCTTGTGTGGAGTTTGCTGTGTGTTAGGTTTTGGAGGTGATGCTTGTGTGGAGTTTGTGTGTTAGGTTTAGGAGGTGATGCTTGTGTGGAGTTTGTGTGTTAGGTTTAGGAGGTTATGCTTGTGTGGAGTTTGATGTGTGTTAGGTTTAGGAGGTGATGCTTGTGCTGAGTTTGTGTGTTCGGTTTAGGAGGTGATGCTTGTGTGGAGTTTGATGTGTGTTAGGTTTAGGAGGTGATGCTTGTGTGGAGGTTGTGTGTTAGGTTTAGGAGGTGATGCTTGTGCTGAGTTTGATGTGTGTTAGGTTTAGGAGGTGATGCTTGTGTGGAGTTGTGTGTGTTAGGTTTAGGAGGTTGATGCTTGTGCTGAGTTTGATGTGTGTTAGGTTTAGGAGGTGATGCTTGTGTGGAGTTTGCTGTGTGTTAGGTTTAGGAGGTGATGCTTGTGTGGAGTTTGCTGTGTGTTAGGTTTAGGAGGTGATGCTTGTGCTGAGTTTGATGTGTGTTAGGTTTAGGAGGTGATGCTTGTGTGGAGTTTGATGTGTGTTAGGATTAGGAGGTGATGCTTGTGTGGAGTTTGTGTGTTAGGTTTAGGAGGTGATGCTTGTGTGGAGGTGGCTTGTGCTTTGCTGCTGTGTGTTAGGTTTAGGAGGTGATGCTTGTGAGGCTTTGTGTGTTGTGCTGAGGTGATTGTGCAGGTTTAGGAGGTGATGCTTGTGTGGATTTGTGTTATTTGCTGTGCAGTTTGAATGTTAGGTTTAGGAGGTGTGGAGTTTGCTGTGTGTTAGGTTTAGGAGGTTATGCTTGTGCTGAGTTTGATGTGTGTTAGGTTTAGGAGGTGATGCTTGTGTGGAGTTTGCTGTGTGTTAGGTTTAGGATGTGATGCTTGTGTGGAGTTTGCTGTGTGTTAGGTTTAGGAGGTGATGCTTGTGTGGAGTTTGCTGTGTGTTAGGTTTAGGAGGTTATGCTTGTGCTGAGTTTGCTGTGTGTTAGGTTTTGGAGGTGATGCTTGTGTGGAGTTTGTGTGTTAGGTTTAGGAGGTTATGCTTGTGTGGAGTTTGCTGTGTGTTAGGTTTAGGAGGTGATGCTTTTGTGGAGTTTGTGTGTTAGGTTTAGGAGGTTATGCTTGTGCTGAGTTTGATGTGTGTTAGGTTTAGGAGGTGATGCTTGTGTGGAGTTTGATGTGTGTTAGGTTTAGGAGGTGATGCTTGTGTGGAGTTTGTGTGTTAGGTTTTGGAGGTGATGCTTGTGTGGACAGGGGCTTTCTTTGCAGCTGTAGCCAAGTCTGAGGCTTTGTGTGTTTCCAAGGTGATTGTGCAGGCTGCACAGGATTTGTGCTATCTGCACGCAGCTGAATCCTGCCCCAAGCGTCTCTGTTTCATTAGCAGTGTTTGATTAGCTGCCTGGGTCAACCCAATCTCTAGTGCAGCTCTACACATCTAGCTGTATGTTTGTGTGTAAACGTGTGTGTGTGTGTGTGTGTGTGAGTGAGTGTGTGTGGGCCGGTAAAGCCCGGTGTGGTGACTCATGGCCCTCGAGCAGTTTCTGGGCTGCGGCGGAGCTCTGCTTCTCCTGGACGGGAACGCCAGTGAGTCACACGTGCAGAGATGCCGGAGGAGGTTCGGGCAGTAGACCAAGCGCGGCGGTCACACCACTCTTGAATAAAGACTCTGCTCTCAGGTCTGTACAGAACAACAACAAACAACAACAAGTGCATGGCAGGGATGGGAGGAGGAGGCAGAGAGGAAGAAGAAAGATGCACATTTGTTTTTTTTTTTTCCCGTTTGGTGAGAGGCTGTGTTCTTGCTCTTTTATTACTGAATCATTCATGGCTTCCCTCAGGATTACGCCAGGGTTAAAGGCAGTGAGGGCTGCAGACGGAGGGAGATGCGCAAAAACGGCAAATCAAAGGCCTCCAAAACGACCTGTGAGAATCTCATGATGGGATGGCAGACACGGAACGTGGCTGGCTCCTTGCCAACCTCAGTTTCTTGCTGTATGAAAATATTTGTTTCCATAGTGATCACGAATGCAAAAAAAAAAAAAAAAAAACAGGGTTTCGGAACTGTGACGTTGCGAGCCATACGCTGTTAGTCATCAAGGTTTCGCACAATATGCTGGTATATGGAACTAAAAGGGAGCTTTTGTTTGTGTCTGAAATATAATATTTAGTAATAATTATGGAAATTACCATGTCTCACAGCTCCAGTCTGTCCTGCCATTAGATTTTAAACCTTCAGAACCAGATGGTGACTTCCTGCTGTGTCTCATTTAGCTTAAATACAGAGCTCTGCTGCCTGCTTCATTTATTCACATTATTTATTCTCTTTGCAGCCTGTGTTTATGTTCAGTACTTTGCTCAAGGTACTTCTGTCATATGCCCCTAGTTTTTCTTCTGAGTTCTTCTGATCCCTGTGAAACTTTATGTTCATTAACCCTCATGTTTCCCATGTTTCCCATTGCGCTGAATGGCACCGGGACCAAATTCCGGACAGCCAAAATGACCCATCGCTTTACATGAGGGCTGGGACTGTTCCGAAAGTCTCCAAGGGGGGAAGCTATCGCTCCGGCTGTCAGTGACCCCTCCCCCTTTATGAATGTATTCAGACACTAAAATGCAGATATGCATGAATATTTCTCTAGCACTTCATTCACATGTCCTGGGTTTATAAGAAGTCCTGCACCTTCAAACGGACATGCCTTTAGGTCATAATATATAAGTGCAATTACATGAGGAACATATTTTCATACAGGTTCTGTCCATCTTATTCTAATTATCAGTACTGTATTCAATGGATGTGTATATATATACTTCAATATGTATTACTATGAAATAAGAATATATGAGAAGGACAAATATATTTCCGGTGGTAACATATGCCTGGATCATGTGAAATGCACTCAGTTTGGGGTGCAGCTGAAAGTATTGCATGCTTTGGATCTCCTCTGACGTCACTCCCCGCAGCGCAGAGCTGGGTCCGGCGTGCATCTCGTGGGGGGCAGGACACTGTCACATGCAAATCTGTTTGCCTACGGAAGCGGTCCATTCCACAAAAACTACTGAGTAGAAAGCTATGCAGTTTTGAACAAAAAGAAAAAGTAATTATTTGCAAAAGGGGTAAAAGCATGAGAAATGCACATTGTTTCCCTTGAACATTGACTTTCTCTCAACAGAATTGATAGGAAAAAAGAAAATAGATGAAGTAAGAAGCGTCCTCATTAATAATATTCTATGTGCAGCTTAAGCGACTGACCGACATGCAGAGATTCAGAAATGAGTTTTCCCTGTTCTAGAATTCCCCAAATGGCCAACGATGTCAGGGAGCCTGCCTTGCATGGGGTCTGTGGTTTCCGTGGAGACGGGGGGCAGCAGCTGCGTGGCCCTCAGACTGCGGACTCTTGTCCATCCTTTCCAGCAGAATTTTTTTGAGCAGGCACCTCTAACGGCGTTTGCATGCGACTGCGTGGCGGTCGGAGAGGCACAGTGACTTCACTGCTGGTTGCCAGGACACATGGATGCTGAACCGAGGCATAGATGGAAGAGTTCTCGCTTGAATTAGTGCTGGTCAGATAAAGGTTTCTCCAACCCCCCCCTCCGCCGCATTTTGTTCTTTTTCCACTTTACTGACATAGGGACTACAACCTGGCATTTTTCATTGAAACCAGCCTAATGGTCGCTGCTAAAAAAAATGGAACAGCTAGAAGACCTGTACAGTGGAAACATGGCCAGTGGACAGTGGATGGCAGGACCTGCTCAGTGTCAGTGCTGAGAGAGAGCAGTGTGAGGATGGCTGATCCTGTGAGAGAGAACAGTGAGAGGATGGCTGATCCTCTGAGAGAACAGTGTGAGGATGGCTGATCCTGACCCGATCGCTCGGTTGATCCATGGGATCCCCTCATCGCCAATCAGGCTCGCATGGCCATGGTGATACAGCAGGTGCCTCCGGTCTCCGGTGTTGTACCGTGACTGTGCACAGTAACGCATCTTACGCCAGCGTTGCGTGGCTAAATTTAGACGGCACACGGCGATACACGCCACCAGCATCATGCGAACGGGGCGAAATGCCAGAGAGTCCTGGCTGGACTCAATGTAGCTCTTACAGTACATGAAAAATGGATGACAGAAGATTTTATCAGAATTCCTTGGATCCTGTCAGCGGTCCGGCTGGGGAGCTGCATGTTTAAGTGTGCGCAGCCGCTCTACGCAGCTGCTCTCACATGAGGGATAAAACAGGCATGGACACGTGTGGTTTTCCTTATATGGGACATGGAATGGCGGTATGGTTTTGGGGCACTAGCATGTGCTGTGCTAAGCAGAGCGGCACGTGTCGCTGTGCACTCCAGCATCTGGGCTGGACTCTGTCTGCAACACAGAGCAAATGCATGTACTCTGCCCACACTTATCATGCTGCGCCACATAAACGCTCATAAATATCAGTCTCGGGGTTGGGAAGGCATCGGGAACAACTCAGGCGTGAGTCGGACCTCTGTAAACGCCGACCTGCTGCACTCCATCGGAACGGTTGGCACCGGCCTCGGGAAAGGTGGAGTGAGTGACAGCCGCTCCCTGCTGTCAGTGGAGTCCACCTTCCAGGTGTCCAAAGCACTCGTGTTCCAGGGCTGATGATGGGCTAAGTGGTGCGGGGAGAGTGTGATGCAGCTTTAATGTGCCCGGAGGAGGGATCACATTTTTCATTTTTCTGTTCCCCTCCATTTTGAGATTAAAGTGCACAGTGTCAGTCGCACTTTTGACCTCCCGCTCCCCCCCACTCCGGCCAGGCAGAGCACATGCAGCGTGCACTTTACAGGATGGGGGCGGGGGCTGAGAAAGACGGGATGGGGAGGGGAGAGGAGAGTACACGGTGCCAATGGGAGCGGAACGTGTGTGTGTGAGAGTGAGAGTGTGTGTTGGTCTGAGCAGAGGTCCAGCCTGACTCAGCCTGACTTTGTAAAAAGGCCATGATGTCTTCAGACAATTCACACTTTTACAAATGATGTATGCGATGATCAAATGCTTCACGGGGGCCCCCCGGCCCCCACCCCTTCGTGCGCTCCATCTCTCACATCGTGGCACGTTAATCAGTACTTTTTCGTGCGTCCGTTCCCCCCTCCTCCATGTTTGTGGTGAAGTGATAGCATAAAACTGCAGTGCAGATCCTTCCCCTGCATTAGTAATTAGCAGACGGCGATGAGGGGCCCTTTGAATTATAGAGAGCCCTGCGATGATGTATTCCCTGCCTGCAGTGCTATTCATAGTAACACTTTAACCTGCCATAACCCCCATGATCCATGTCAGGAAGCATGACATAACAGCCTGGTGACGAAGCACCAGCTTCACGCAGCTCATGCATTTGCATCACAAAAACTATGTGCCCTGCTGTTACGTCAACCTGTGACAGTTTTGGTGTTGCAATTGTTTTATTACATTGGCAGTTAATTTTCCAAAGATTTATTCATAAATAACATTTCATAAATAACAGCCTACTGACTATGTATCCCTCTCCCTAACTTAGCCCTGACAACTTCCAAAATCAGATAACCTGGGTGTCCTTGTGCTCTAAGACATACCCCCAAAAATAACTGAGAGGGTGTGTGTGCGTGTGTGTGTGTGTGTTTGCTTACTCTAATATAACAGGTGTTCTTACATTCACTATAGAAATATCCCCCTCCCCCACAGCCTGGCCCGAGCCTCCATCTCCACGCATCCTTACCTAAACCTGTCTCCACGCTCCTCACCAATGGCCGAAAAACTGGAGCCTGCAAATGGTGATAGGAAAGCGAGATCTGAAGCGGGAAGTGGGAGGATATGGATGGACCAGTGGAAGACGCGCAGGAAGTGGGAGGATATGGATGGACCAGTGGAAGACGCGCAGGAAGTGGGAGGTTGCGTGTGGCCCAATGGGAGAGCAGGTATGTTTAGCTCAGTGGAGGAGGGCTCTCCTTTGGAATGTGCATGCTGTTCTGTTCTGCCTGGTACTCCCGTATCGGCGGCGTTTGGTCGCAGAACGGTGCATTACTAGGCCTGTGGCCCCCCTTTTTCTGACTGGCAACCTAACAGGGATATTTTAATACAGCTTGCCATATGGAGTAGCAATGGATCAGGAGGATACCATCTGCCTCCATGCTCGCTGGCCACGAGTCCATTTGTTACGTTTCACGCGTTCTTTTATAGAGCCCGAGGAAAGCGTGATGAGAGAACCTCTCATCGCTGCTGTGGATGAGTCCTGTCTCTCTGGTGCCACAGTTTACAGCAGCGCTCAGAATATTTCAGCATTAGTGAGGAACTGTGCCATGGGCTGGTGTCACCCAGCAAGGCATTACTCATATCATATGAAACACTGCCATGTAATGGATAAAAGAATGCTACCTTCAGCCCATTAATGAAAGAGTGAAATACAACCATCTATGGTTATTGAGGTGTTAGATTAAGAGGATGTGTACAGTGTTTTTTTTTTTTTTGTTGTTTGGGCAAAATTTCACTTAGTAAAGAGTCACTTTACAAAAACACAAGATTTGAAACAGCATCACAAACAACATGCTTTTAAAATTTGTATAATGTTAGGGTGAAAACTGCGTGAAATGTCACTCATTAGATCTCACTGGGGCATCTTTATTCAGCTGGCTGTATGTAGGAGGCATTGCTCACAGACACAATCCCAAATATAATGTGTTTACCAGTGAAAGCTGCATGCACGCAGTGCTGTAGAAGCCCAGTTGCAGTGCATAGCAGCATGGAGGTGGTGTTGGAGTTTCTTTAATGGCAGGGCTGGACTACGCTAGCAGTGGTGTTGCAGCATGTTAGCGGTGGTGTGTGAGTACGTTGGCGGCGGCGTTGGAGTGCGTTGGCGGCGGCGTTGGAGTGCGTTTGCGGCGGCGTTTGAGCGCATTAGCGGCGGTGTTGGAGTGCATTAGCCTCACAGTCCAAGCGGTCAGCAACGGCGTCGGAGTGCATCAGCAGAGGGGCCGTAGAGTGTTTGCAGGCCGGGCTGCTCCACGCTGTGGCGTGGTGGTGGTGTAGCTGCACACCGATGTCGGAACGCGTTAGCGTGACGAGGGCAGGGGGCCGCTGGTGATGGCGGGGCCGCCCTCCCACGGAAGGCCCATCTGGGTCAGGCCAGCGCTCCGGAGCCGTCAGACCGGATTACCCTCCAAGAAATCTCACCTGCTCCTTTCACAGGCAGACGGCCGCTGTGTGTGTTTGTCTAAGAGCGCTGGGGTGAGCTCGTGTTTGTGTGGCCATGCGGATTAGCATGCATGAAAAAGAGAAAGGTACTCTCTGAAGCTCGGGTGTCCCATCTCTGCTGCTAACATCGCCCAAACTCCCACCTGAGTTTCTGTATCACTAGGTGTCCATGAAGGTCCAGCTTGAACTCCAGTTTGGAATCTATAGACTCAGCTACTCCGAAGCAAAGCTTTGGAAAGCTATCAAATTACCCACTACCCACAGACGTGCATGTGCTGCAGCAGGGAAATGGAAAATGGGGGGGAGGGGGGGGGAATGCTGAAGGAAATGCCAGCCCTCATAGAAAGAGGTTATTGTACCCTTCATGCCTTCTGCGTCTCATATCAAGAAGACGGAAGTGAGATTTCTGAACTTCACCTGCTGAGTAAACTGCTCGCTATTATGTGGTCGTCCAAGCATGGAATGTGTTTTTTTTCTCCCCCCTTCCTCCTCTATGGTTTGCTCAAAAAATGTACATTACCATAGAAAACTGGTCTCTGAAGACATTTATTTTTTCATGAAGGCAACCCCTGCCGTTCAGCGGCCGTAAGGAGAGCATGTCTTTTTCAGTGTGATTTGACCGTCACGTTTAGCACCTGCATGAGTACGTGACCAGGGAGACGTGCGCTAATGACCTGATAAGTAACGTGGTTCGCCTGTCATTTACGAAGTGCTGACACAGTGGAAAAAGGTACAATTAATTATGCAAATGTGATGATGTTGAGAGGTGGGGGGGGGGGGTGATTGAGCTCTAAAGCTTCCTCAGTGATTTTCTGGCTTAAGCTCATGATTCTCCCAGAATTCCCCTGGGGTTGGAGGGGCACGACTGTGAGAAAATTAATATCATTCACATGTACCTAATCTACCCACGTCTACTGGTTTCTGTGTGACTCCTTCACCCAGTGATCTATGCTCCCTGTAATGAATCATTCTGTGTCATTGCGCTATTGATAAAAGACGAGTAGTTATAATGCGATATTTCATAATGACTTTGTAAAGAGGAATAGAGTGGTAGTTGTAGATTTTAAGCGATGAGCGCTGGCAGAAATGTGATGAGATAAGGGGTGAGGTCTCTGACTCCTGAGACGCATCAATTCCGTAGGATTCTGCAGTCTGAATTGTAGGCTGTGCTCTGTCTGTATCGGCAGTTTCGCCGCGACACATATTGACTCTGCGTCTTTGCTGCAGTGCTTCCTCAGTGTGGGGGGGGAAGTGGGGGGTTTGGGGGTGTCATCGCCCGTGTCTTAACTTACCCAATGGCCGTGAACCTGTTTGTCAACAGCCTTTTTACTGAAACAAACAAACCCATGGGCAGAGCCTCCAGGAGATGTATACCTGCTGGAAGTTCTCTGTCCATGTGTCTCCACCAGTACATCACCATGAGAGATGTACTGGTGATGTACTCGCCTTCCTCCTCTACCACCGTGCACCCTTGGTGTGATCATGGCCCCTGAGCCGCCCCCCCCCCCCCCCGCCACCGCTTTGTGACGGCTCTGCGCCATGCTCCCAACACCACCATGACCTTGGGAGACATCAGTATTCATGGCGGGCAGGGCCCATCAAAATGTAAATGACATCCGGGGGAGGAAACCAACACAAATGAGCCGTTTTCACAAAGTGATGGACTTACAGACGGAGCCCCCTCTCAGCCCCCCCCATAAAAAGTAAGACGGCTCCCAGCTGAGCTGTTTAAAGCTGTCGCCAGTAGCCCCGGGCATAGAGAATGTCAGTGGCACACTAGAGGAAGTGAGTGGTAGGGGTTAGAAAAGAGCACTCACTGAATTAGGGGGGAGGTAGGGGAAATGGAAAGGGCACTCTAAGGTAGAGGTAGGGGGAAAGAAAGGCCGCACTAAGTCAGAGGAAGAGGAAAGGAAGGGCGCACTAAGTCAGAGGAAGAGGAAAGGAAGGGCGCACTAAGTCAGAGGAAGAGGAAAGGAAGGGCGCACTAAGTCAGAGGAAGAGGAAAGGAAGGGCGCACTAAGTCAAAGGTAGGGGAAAAGGGAAGGGTACATTAGGGGAAAAGTAGGGGAAAAGCAAAGGACTCACTAGGTAAGAACTATAAGAGGGGCACTCAGTGCACTATGGGAGAGGTGAGGGGATGGAAAGGGCACACTAGGTAAGAACTATAAGAGGGGCACTCAGTGCACTATGGGAGAGGTGAGGGGATGGAAAGGGCACACTAGGTAAGAACTATAAGAGGGGCACTCAGTGCACTATGGGAGAGGTGAGGGGATGGAAAGGGCACACTAGGTAAGAACTATAAGAGGGGCACTCAGTGCACTATGGGAGAGGTGAGGGGATGGAAAGGGCACACTAGGGAAGAGGTAGTGGGAAAGGGAAGGACACAGAAATGCTCACGCAAGCGGTTACATGTCATTGAGATGGTCAACAGCTATTTAGCAACAGTCGAAAACTCCACAAGTGACCGCTGCCACCAGTGGAAGTTGATTACACCCCTTTTAGCTGTGACTAATTCATTCACTAAGACTGGCCTTTATAGGTGCCTGCATCTCGTGCTGTCTGTCCCTGGAGCCCTTGGGTGTTTTTTGTGATGATTCAGTGGAACACTCTTATTTGTCCCTGTTTTACTCCTACAATGTCACTGCTTCCCAGGCATGGTTTTTATCCTACTTAACCCAACCCGGCCTGGTGGAGAACCTTCTGGACTTGGCAGCCCAGTAATAGCTTTTGGTGCTGATCTATTCCTCAGAGTAATGGGCCTCGTGAAGTCCCTGGCCATGCCCCCCCCCCCCCCATGCGGGCGACCCTCTTTGTTTTATTGGTAGCTCCACTCTCATTATGGCGCGTCCCCCGTCATGGGACGTCATCTGAAGGTCGTCTTTAAATCTCTCTGCTTCATTACCTGTGGAATTTTCCACCGGGGGTCACAGGCAATGTATCATTATTATGCGTAAATAACCAGCCTCCGACACATTTATCAGACCCTGCGTTCCGCCCGGTAACTTCTGTATTTCACCCCTGCCAGCTCAGGGAAATTAATATATTTTATGAAAGGAAACTGGGAAAGCTTTGAGAGTTATGAGATTAAAATGACAGAAAAGTTTACATTACCTGTTAGAAATATAAGAATCACAAATAAATTAACCATGATGCATGACAATATGCTTATATATATAGTTGTGTGTAGATGGGAATATGTACATATGTTCCTATGTAGTAATCTGTCTTGTCTTTTCTCCTGAAGAAACAGGCTCCTAAGTCATACGCTGCAGAAAAGCCTAGCGCATGGCCTTTTACTGGACATGACTGCACATTCTTGACCACACAAAATTTTCAGATTTTAGGTTTATGATTTATGAGATTGCAGATTTCTGAGATACTCACCTGCTGCAGGTTTGAAGCAGAAATATCCCCTTTCTGGAATAAAGGAGAAACATTCTTTCGTCATATAGCTGCTGTTCACAGCTGAGGGGACGCTTTAAACATGCTTGAATGCGTCTCTCTGGCCCCAGGCCATTTTGACTGTGATAGAGGTTACCTTTCTGGACCGGGTGCTTGTGGAACTGTATGGTGGCATTACCATGGAGACGACTCATTTGCAGAGATAAAGACATTTTGCTCCTGATCCTGTTTCCAGCCACTCCAGCAGGCATTAACGTTGTTCATCGCTATTAACGGGACCCATATCATACTCCATTGTGCTCAGATTCATTGTCCCTCCAAATTATGAGCCGCTATGGGATGTCGGTTTTTGTTTGTCTCCACTGCAAAGAATGCTGGGAGTTATAACCCATTTGGACTGAGAATAACTCAAATTAAGACACTTGCAGTTTCCTGAACTGAATCAAAATAGATTTTGGACAAAGTCAGCACAAGAGATTGTGTCAGTGTGAATATGTACGGAATCACACTGGAAAGCACAAGTGAATCTGTGCTGTTGTTAATACTTGTTAACGTTGACAACGAGTGTAGCTAACTCTGGTTAGCACATGCTAGATATCAATGTGCACATTAGAATTTCAGTAGATGTTGAGTGGTCTTTTGAGTAGCGGTTTTATCGGTTCATATGCCAGCACTCTTTCTAAGATTCTCCATGTGTTTTGGCACAAAATGGATCCCATTATTGTGCTTCGGTCACCATAATTTGGTGTGATTAAAAGTCATGGAGTGGAAAGAACTCCTCAATGTCAGAAGCTAAAAAAAGAGGAAAAAAGGACATTCTTGGATGGATGAGTTTTGCTTCTGGGTGAAGGAGGAACAATTGCCAGTTGATATAGGCCTTCAGCTTGTTTATGTCCGTGGGGACTTGGAAAGGGCCTACGGACATAAACGCCCCCCCCAGGGCTGCCTGGAATCATTCAGCGCGTTACTGAATGTCAGTGCAATAACTATGCAAATGATGCAGGCCAGAGGGTTTGGGAAGCACCCGTGTGACACTGTGTGGGTCTGCTGCGGTGAGAGGAGGAAGCACGCAGGTTAAACAGTGCAGAGAAATCAATCACACTGGCTTTTAAAGCAGATGAAAGAGGCCCTGGGAGGCCGGCGGTTTTATATGATCAGTGTGTGAGAGATGGGGAGATTCTGTCATTTATTTCTCCGCTGCAAACACATTTGCTCATCAGTATTGACCGTGGAGTCAATGACGCAGCGTACACGTACAAACACACACACACTCAGACACACACATGCACCCGGCAATACCAGCCAGCCTCATTTAAACTGCCATCCAGCATCAAGGCTAACACAGCTATTACCATTAAATTCAAAACAAGCCTTTTTTTGTTTTTTTTTCTGTTTGGCATACTACATTTACCATTCAGCATTCAGAACCAAATGCCCCGCCCCTAAGACAGAACCCTGAGAATGGGAACCAAATGCCCCGCCCCTAAGACAGAACCCTGAGAATGGGAACCAAATGCCCCGCCCCTAAGACAGAACCCTGAGAATGGGAACCAAATGCCCCGCCCCTAAGACAGAACCCTGAGAATGGGAACCAAATGCCCCGCCCCTAAGACAGAACCCTGAGAATGGGAACCAAATGCCCCGCCCCTAAGACAGAACCCTGAGAATGGGAACCAAATGCCCCGCCCCTAAGACAGAACCCTGAGAATGGGAACCAAATGCCCCGCCCCTAAGACAGAACCCTGAGAATGGGAACCAAATGCCCCGCCCCTAAGACAGAACCCTGAGAATGGGAACCAAATGCCCCGCCCCTAAGACAGAACCCTGAGAATGGGAACCAAATGCCCCGCCCCTAAGCAGAACCCTGAGAATGGGAACCAAATGCCCCGCCCCTAAGACAGAACCCTGAGAATGGGAACCAAATGCCCCGCCCCTAAGACAGAACCCTGAGAATGGGAACCAAATGCCCCGCCCCTAAGACAGAACCCTGAGAATGGGAACCAGATGCCCCGCCCCTAAGACAGAACCCTGAGAATGGGAACCAAATGCCCCGCCCCTAAGACAGAACCCTGAGAATGGGAACCAAATGCCCCGCCCCTAAGACAGAACCCTGAGAATGGGAACCAAATGCCCCGCCCCTAAGACAGAACCCTGAGAATGGGAACCAAATGCCCCGCCCCTAAGACAGAACCCTGAGAATGGGAACCAAATGCCCCGCCCCTAAGGCAGAACCCTGAGAATGGGAACCAAATGCCCCGCCCCTAAGACAGAACCCTGAGAATGGGAACCAAATGCCCCGCCCCTAAGACAGAACCCTGAGAATGGGAACCAAATGCCCCGCCCCTAAGACAGAACCCTGAGAATGGGAACCAAATGCCCCGCCCCTAAGACAGAACCCTGAGAATGGGAACCAAATGCCCCGCCCCTAAGACAGAACCCTGAGAATGGGAACCAAATGCCCCGCCCCTAAGACAGAACCCTGAGAATGGGAACCAAATGCCCCGCCCCTAAGACAGAACCCTGAGAATGGGAACCAAATGCCCCGCCCCTAAGACAGAACCCTGAGAATGGGAACCAAATGCCCCGCCCCTAAGACAGAACCCTGAGAATGGGAACCAAATGCCCCGCCCCTAAGACAGAACCCTGAGAATGGGAACCAAATGCCCCGCCCCTAAGACAGAACCCTGAGAATGGGAACCAAATGCCCCGCCCCTAAGACAGAACCCTGAGAATGGGAACCAAATGCCCCGCCCCTAAGACAGAACCCTGAGAATGGGAACCAAATGCCCCGCCCCTAAGACAGAACCCTGAGAATGGGAACCAAATGCCCCGCCCCTAAGACAGAACCCTGAGAATGGGAACCAAATGCCCCGCCCCTAAGACAGAACCCTGAGAATGGGAACCAAATGCCCCGCCCCTAAGACAGAACCCTGAGAATGGGAACCAAATGCCCCGCCCCTAAGACAGAACCCTGAGAATGGGAACCAAATGCCCCGCCCCTAAGACAGAACCCTGAGAATGGGAACCAAATGCCCCGCCCCTAAGACAGAACCCTGAGAATGGGAACCAAATGCCCCGCCCCTAAGACAGAACCCTGAGAATGGGAACCAAATGCCCCGCCCCTAAGACAGAACCCTGAGAATGGGAACCAAATGCCCCGCCCCTAAGACAGAACCCTGAGAATGAGAACCAAATGCCCCGCCCCTAAAGCAGAACCCTGAGAATGGGAACCAAATGCCCCGCCCCTAACACAGAACCCTGAGAATGGGAACCAAATGCCCCACCCCTAAGACAGAACCCTGAGAATGGGAACCAAATGCCCCGCCCCTAAGACAGAACCCTAAGAATGGGAACCAAATGCCCCGCCCCTAAGACAGAACCCTAAGAATGGGAACCAAATGCCCCGCCCCTAAGACAGAACCCTGAGAATGGGAACCAAATGCCCCGCCCCTAAGACAGAACCCTGAAAATGGGAACCAAATGCCCCGCCCCCAAGACAGAACCCTGAGAATGGGAACCAAATGCCCCGCCCCTAAGACAGAACCCTGAGAATGGGAACCAAATGCCCCGCCCCTAAGACAGCACCCTGAGAATGGGAACCAAATGCCCCACCCCTAAGACAGAACCCTGAGAATGAGAACCAAATGCCCCGCCCCTAACACAGAACCCTGAGAATGGGAACCAAATGCCCCACCCCTAAGACAGAACCCTGAGAATGGGAACCAAATGCCCCGCCCCTAAGACAGAACCCTGAGAATGAGAACCAAATGCCCCGCCCCTAAGACAGAACCCTGAGACTGGGAACCAAATGCCCCGCCCCTAAGACAGAACCCTGAGATGGGAACCAAATGCCGCCCCTCAGACAGAACCCTGAGAATGGGAACCAAATGCCCCGCCCCTAAGACAGAACCCTGAGAATGGGAACCAAATGCCCCGCCCCTAAGGCAGAACCCTGAGAATGGGAACCAAATGCCCCCCCTAAGACAGAACCCTGAGAATGGGAACCAAATGCCCCGCCCCTAAGACAGAACCCTAAGAATGGGAACCAAATGCCCCGCCCCTAAGACAGCACCCTGAGAATGGGAACCAAATGCCCCACCCCTAAGACAGAACCCTGAGAATGAGAACCAAATGCCCCGCCCCTAACACAGAACCCTGAGAATGGGAACCAAATGCCCCGCCCCTAAGACAGAACCCTGAGAATGGGAACCAAATGCCCCGCCCCTAAGACAGAACCCTGAGAATGGGAACCAAATGCCCCGCCCCTAAGGCAGAACCCTGAGAATGGGAACCTAATGCCCCGCCCCTAAGACAGAACCCTGAGAATGGGAACCAAATGCCCCGCCCCTAAGCCAGAACCCTGAGAATGGGAACCAAATGCCCCGCCCCTGAGACAGAACCCTGAGAATGGGAACCAAATGCCCCGCCCCTAAGGCAGAACCCTGAGAATGGGAACCAAATGCCCCGCCCCTAAGACAGAGCCCTGAGAATGGGAACCAAATGCCCCGCCCCTAAGACAGAACCCTGAGAATGGGAACCAAATGCCCCGCCCCTAAGACAGAACCCTGAGACTGGGAACCAAATGCCCCGCCCCTAAGACAGAACCCTGAGAATGGGAACCAAATGCCCCACCCC
>JAFBMS010002726.1:0-25253 GCA_019788955.1 Albula glossodonta | reverse complement strand
GCCAGCTGGATAGATGCCACCAAGTGTCAGTAGTGAGAGTTTGCTTCAGACAGTGTATCTAAGGTAACTAAGTGAACTAACTTCTGCCGATCACTACAGTGGCAGAAAGAGAGAGTGACAAACCATATGCATTTAAATAACCCTAAGAGATTCTTGAATAACACTGGCCAGAATTCCATGCAAAGATATGTGATATTTGGATAAAATTATGATTTATGATATGTATGTAGGATGCCATATGAATGTGAAATTAACACTGAGCAAAGCTTTTTATGTCCAAGGGGAATAAAGACAGCAAGGAAATAATCATATCTTGGGAAAGAAGTAACTTTATTCAATATATGGGTAGATAAATTCTAACATTTATATCTATTGGAGAGGGGTGGAGGAGAGGATAGGAGGGGGAGGTGATGTAGCTACTCTTGTGCTTTAAAGTGCTGTTGTTTAAGACATTGTTATTGGTATATTATTCATTCTGCCATTACAATATAAACGAAATTAATATAAAGGAATTGTAAAGCTGTTCTGTGAGAACACACTTTGGAAAAAGAGCTGCACAAATAAACCTGTAATAAACTGAATTGTGGAATGAAAGGTACAGGAAAATAATACACTAGTAAAATTAAAGGAAATATTTTACAGGAAGCTTAATCTGTATGGATTTTGAAGAGATGTTTTTTTTTTTTTACAAAAATATGAACTTATTTAAAAAAAATACTGGAAACATGTACTTGTAAATATACATATTGATTATTTGTTGAACCTTTTTCCCTTTTAATCAGTACCAGTGTTTTTGTAAAGGCTTTCCCACAGCTTAACCCCAGTTTTGGTACAATGTTTGGCAATTTACACAGGTATGAGGCTGTATGGGTAAGCCAGACTGCAGTAGATGTGGTATATCATTGCAGGTTGCAGTGGTGAAGACGGGGAAGGGATTAGACGATGCCAAATGCCGCCAGATCGCTCATCTCCATGTCACCAAAGGCGTCCCATGGGCAGACCAAATCTCCTGAGAGAGAGAGAGAGAGAGAGAGAGAGAGGACAATACCATCAGCCACAGCTCAGCAGTATACCATGGGTACAGTGTTAATACTGAAACTTCAATTGTGGAAAAAAAATGTTTTAATTGTTATGATAATTAATATAGTATGAGTTAATTGTTACACATTAACTGTGATAAAGCTTAGGATGGTCATATTCACCTCCAAGCCCATCCATCCCGGGGATGCCGCCACCAAATCTGAGTGGAACATTTGAGACATGAAAACAAGGCAGTGCAATATACCTGTGCACACTGTGTATGTGTACATGTGTGCATGTACATGTGTGCGTTTGTGTGTGAGAGAGAGTGTATGTTTGTAAATGAATGTGTCAGACTTGATTTGGTTGTGTGTCAGTTCTGTGTATAAATTCTTGATAACTATGTTTTGAATGAGTGACCATAATAATAATTTGAAATGAGGATTATTGTTGTTGTATTGCATGAATGGTGGTGATAATGATGATAATTTTTGCCTGTCCCTTTCCCTCCCCTGCTCACCCCTTTCCTCCAGCTTTTGGGGCATTGCTCTTGAATGTGCGGGTTTCCCTCTGTGCTCCGTCCATGTCTGCCAGATATAGAAGAGCAAAGAGGCTGGGTTTCAGAACAGTGGCTGATCATATACTGCTTTAGGTAAGTGTTTTAAAAACATTTTCAGAATAATGATCCCTTTTCAGCTGCCTATTTTGGTCCATCATTATCCCCTCTCCTCCCTGACTCTCTTTGCCTTTTATATAATCATGCCCCCCAAGCCCTCCTCTTTGGTCCCAGCTCATCCACACTAATCCATTCTGTGTTCATAATCACTAATATTCGTTAAGCTTGTTAAGATCATTCAGTAAGTCAGGTTCTGGCTTGTTTACACAATAGATTCAGGTGGCCTGATTTCAGAATAGCTCCACTGAATTGAAGCAGGACATGCTGAGGTTGATGTGAACTGGTCATCTTCCTAAGATGAACTGTACACATTCACGTACTGAATTTGCCGGATGCAGTACCGTTAGTTTGATGATTAAGCCCATTTATTGACCCTGATTCTCAAAATCAGCTATTGTTTTGCTTCATACAAATGACTTTTTATTAGACTGTCTGGTTAATATGAATGTTTTATTATGCTCAATTAACTATTGGACTGGATTTTACCAACAGTAACTTTTGTCTCACACTTACATGGACATGTTTTATTCACAAAGTCTGATGAGTCTGACCTTAACCATACGCCTTGTTATGTTTGATGGTTTCAGCCAACATTGAAAGACATTTAAACATAGTTAGGTGCTATGGCGTAAGTATTGTTTGATTACAGAAATTTGTTGACTGCTAATACATTATAATCCACTAATACGTAATTAAATAGCACAAATAAGTTATGGCTGTTTGTACGTGTAGTAATCCTTCTCATTCTACAATATTTATTCATAGAAAATGAATCATATTTCATAGATTTAATAAATGTCTAAAATAGCAAAAATTGATATATTTTTTCTTACTTAAGTCAGGATTCCACTGTAGACAAATTAGTGATAGTTTAAACAATATGAAATGATTAATTTCATATAACAGCATATTTATTGCATGTTTGACAATCCTGTCTCCATGACTGCACCACTTAAGATGCCTTTTAAAAGTTTACAGTAAAGGTGCAAGAGCCATAATGTAGCAGACAAAACAGACAATAGAAGGAATCCTACCTGGTTTAGAGTGTTGTGCTTGTATACAAGAAGATAATTTTCAGCGAAGAAGGAGCTGCAAAACAAAGATGAGTGAATCCTCTTCTTTCTTTCTGCAGTCTCTCTGTTCTCTGATCTCTCTCAGTCATTAGACTCCTTATATACCTCATCTCTATAACCCCACCCTGTAATATGGTTGGTCAGAAGGGAGATTAGTATTTTAGGGCAGACTAATAGCTAAAGCCTTATAAATCTAGGATGTATTTTAAGGCTGTAGTGTTGGGCACTCTTTGTACAAAGTATATTGTCCTAAAGACATTAGGTAACACGACAACATGTATAATAATGGGGATGATGCAACTGCTACAAAATAATACTCTCAAATTTTACATACTGCATGGGATCTTATTTTACAGTGCAAAATGTAAGGTCCAAATGCTGTTGTTTGCAGTAAATATCGGCATTTTAGTTGAAAATAATGACAGTTACACAGTTTGCTACTTTCATTATTGTTTTAATGTGCTCCCTCTGAGGGTTTGTCGCAGGGTGAGGGGAAATCTTTCAAGGGAGTGGACTGTAATATTGGTGATCAGTAACAGTAGTGTGATTGCAATATCAATTATCAATGGCCTCTTAGAGGGGACCATTCACAAATACCTGCCCTCCTGCAGCACAAGGACTGCTGATGTGGCGCCTTCACCCAGTCTCGCTCGTCATTACAGTTACTGACTATACTTACTATGATAAATGAAATGTAACTAACTTTGTTGACACTGCCACAGCAGTAAAATAACCGGGTAGCTTCATCTTCCTCCAGTCTCATGTGGATGTAGGCCGAGTTTAGTTGGAATGTAGACCAGCTCTTGAAGATCATAAACAGAGTATTATGTATAAATTGTCTATTTAATGATGTATAAATATGTTGCAAATGAGAAGAGTTCTAGAGCACACACAGCAATTGTAAAGCTTGATGACTTAATTTACTCTAGCTCTGATAGGAGAGTATAACCTGTTTCCATGAAAACTCACTTATTCCAGTTAGATCGGTCAGAAATGTACACTTGAAAACTGAAATACTTTAAATACATTTAGTGGACAAAGACAAACTCAGAGTCTAGACTACAGACCTGGTCCACTACCTTAGCAGACGGGTATAAAAGACAAAATATACCTAAATACACTTCTAAATGCATTTAGTTTGCTGTCTTTCAACTTTGGAGAGGTTATTGTGAATTCCCTTCCTACTTTATTGGGGAAGGTACAGAAACAGGCAAAACAGCGGGCTACATACGCCCTACTTGCCAGTAGGGCATAATATGGCATTCATCTCAAATTAGGACAAAAATCCTCTGTTATACAGAAGCTCATAACTTGCTACCTTTGCTGATGTGCAGCCATTTCTGAGGCCCTTTGCTTGGCACTTGGTCAGATTTAGGTGGCTGGAGGACATCTGTGCCAGCTGGCTAGGTGGATAGATGCCACCAAGTGTCAGTAGTGAGAGTTTGCTTCAGACAGTGTATCTAAGGTAACTAAGTGAACTAACTTCTGCCGATCACTACAGTGGCAGAAAGAGAGAGTGACAAACCATCTGCATTTAAATAACCCTAAGGGATTCTTGAATAACACTGGCCAGAATTCCATGCAAAGATATGTGATATTTGGATAAAATTATGATTTATGTTATGTATATAGGATGCCATATGAATGTGAAATTAACACTGAGCAAAGCTTTTTATGTCCATGGGTAATAAAGACAGCAAGGAAATAATCATATCTTGGGAAAGAAGTAACTTTATTCAATATATGGGTAGATAAATTCTAACATTTATACCTATTGGAGAGGGGTGGAGGAGAGGATAGGAGGGGGAGGTGATGTAGCTACTCTTGTGCTTTAAAGTGCTGTTGTTTAAGACATTGTTATTGGTATATTATTCTGCCATTACAATATATCATCGAAATTAATATAAAGGAATTGTAAAGCTGTTCTGTGACAACACACTTTGGAAAAAGAGCTGCACAAATAAACCTGTAATAAACTGAATTGTGGAATGAAAGGTACAGGAAAATAATACACTAGTAAAATTAAAGGAAATATTTTACAGGAAACTTAATCTGTATGGATTTTGAAGAGATGTTTTTTTTTTTTACAAAAATATGAACTTATTTAAAAAAAAATACTGGAAACATGTAATTGTACATATAAATATTGATTATTTGTTGAACCTATTTCCCTTTTAATCAGTACCAGTGTTTTTGTAAAGGCTTTCCCACAGCTTAACCCCAGTTTTGGTACAATGTTTGGCAATTTACACAGGTATGAGGCTGTATGGGTAAGCCAGACTGCAGTAGGTGTGGTGTATCATTGCAGGTTGCAGTGGGGAAGGCAGGGGAAGGGATTAGACGATGCCAAATGCCGCCAGATCGCTCATCTCCATGTCACCAAAGGCGTCCCATGGGCAGACCAAATCTCCTGAGAAACACACAGAGAGAGAGAGAAAGGACAATATCATCAGCCACAGCTCAGCAGTATACCGTGGGTACAGTGTTAATACTGAAAACTTCAATTGTGAAAAAAATGTTTTAATTGTTATGATAATTAATATAGTATGAGTTAATTGTTACACAAAAACTGTGATAAAGCTTAGGATGGTCATATTCACCTCCACCAAGCCCATCCATCCCGGGGATGCCACCACCAAATCTGAGTGGAAGATTTGAGAGACATGAAATCAGGGCAGAGCAATATACCTGTTCACACTGTGTATGTGTACATGTGTGCATGTAAATGTGTGCGTTTGTGAGTGAGAGAGAGTGTATGTTTGTAAATGAATGTGTCAGACTTGATTTGGTTGTGTGTCAGTTCTGTGTATAAATTCATGATAACTATGTTTTGAATAAGTGACCATAATAATAGTTTGAAATGAGGATTATTGTTGTTGTATTGCATGAATGGTGGTGATAATGATGATTATTTTTGCCTGTCCCTTTCCCTCCCCTGCTCCCCCCTTTCCTCCAGCTTTTGGGGCAGCATTGCTCTTGAATGTGCGGGTTTCCCTCTGTGCTCCGTCCATGTCTGCCAGATATAGAAGAGCAAAGAGGCTGGGTTTCAGAACAGTGGCTGATCATATACTGCTTTAGGTAAGTGTTTTAAAAACATTTTCAGAATAATGATCCCTTTTCAGCTGCCTATTTTGGTCCATCATTATCCCCTCTCCTCTCTGACTCTCTTTGCCTTTTATATAATCATGCCCCCCAAGCCCTCCTCTTTGGTCCCAGCTCATCCACACTAATCCATTCTGTGTTCATAATCACTAATATTCGTTAAGCTTGTTAAGATCATTCAGTAAGTCAGGTTCTGGCTTGTTTACACAACAGATTCAGGTGGCCTGATCTCAGAATAGCTCAGGTGGATGTGAACTCGTCACTAACCTAAGATGAACTGTACACATTCACGTACTGAATTTGCCAGATGCAGTACCGTTAGTTTGATGATTAAGCCCATTTATTGACCCTGATTCTCAAAATCAGCTATTGTTTTGCTTCATACAAATGACTTTTTGTTAGACTGTCTGTTTAATACCAATGTTTTATTATGCTCAATTAACCATTGGACTGGATTTGACCGACAGTAACTTTTGTTATGGACATGTTATTCTTCACAAAGTCTGATGAGTCTGACCTTAACCATACACCTTGTTATGTTTGATGGTTTCAGCCAATGTTGAAAGACATTTAAACATAGTTAGGTGCTATGGTGTAAGTATTGTTTGATCACAGAAATTTGTTGCCTCTGAATACATTATAATCCACTAATATGTCATTAAATAGCACAAATAAGTTAAGGCATCTGTACACGTAGTTATCTCTGTCATTCTACAATCTGTATTCCTAGTAAATTAATCATATTTTATAGATTTAACAAATGTCTTAAAAATAGCTAAAATTGCTTTTTTTTCACTTCAATCAGGATTTCAGGTTTTGTGAAATGTGTTACATGTACTGTAGACAATTTAGCGATAGTTGAAACAATATGAAATGATTCATTTCATATAACAGTACATTTATTGCATGTTTGACAATCCTGTCTCCATGACTGCACCACTTAAGGTGCCTTTTAAAAGTTTACTGTGAAGATGCAAGAGCTATAATGTAGCAGACAAACCAGACAATTGAAGGAATCTTACCTGGTTTAGAGTGTTGTGCTTGTATCCAAGTAGATAATTTTCAGCGAAGAAGGAGCTGCAAAACAAAGATGAGTGAATCCTCTTCTTTCTTTCTGCAGTCTCTCTGTTCTCTGACCTCTCTCAGTCATTAGACTCCTTATATACCTCATCTCTATAACCCCACCCTGTAATACCAGTGGTGGTCAGTCAAGAGATTAGTATCTTAGGGCAGACTAATGGCTAAAGCCTTATAATTCTAGGATGTATTTTAAGGCTGTAGTGTAGGTCACTCTGTACAAAGTATATCATCCTAAATACATTAGGTAACATGTCTTCACAAACATTAATGAGAGGCATGATGCAACTGCTATAAAATAATACTCTCAAATTTTACATACTGCATGGGATCTTATTTTACAGTGAAAAATGTAAGGTCCAAATGGTGTTAATTGCAAATACAAATATCTGCCCTCCTGCAGCACAAGGACTGCTGATGTGGCACCTTCACCCAGTCTTGTTCGTCATTACAGTTACTGACTATACTTGCTCACTATAATAAATGAAATGTAACTATAACTTTGATGACACTGCCACAGCAGTAAAATAACCGGGTAGCTTCATCTTCCCCCTCGGTCTCATGTGGATGTAGGCTGAGTTCAGTTGTAATATAGACCAGCTCTTGAAGTCATAAACAGTGTATTATGTATAATTTGTTAATTTAATGACGTATAAATATGTTGCAAATGAGAAGACTTCTAGAGCACACGCAGCAATTTTAAAGTTTGATGACTTAAAAACATGAGAACATATTATGACGAGAACAGGCCATTCGGCCCAACTAAGCTCGTCATTACAATAAAAGCAACAACACGAAAAACAAGCTTTACACCCGTGTTTTTCCATTTACGCACGCAATACGAACATTTTAGAGCACTCGCGAAATTTCTTCGGATCCTATGAACAAACTGATATACGAAAACTTTGATAAATCCCACATTTTTTGCGTAAATGCATTTACGAACGATTTACAAACAAATTCGTTTGGCTCACGTTTGATAAATGAGGCCCATTGAGTGCACATCAGTGATTTCCACAGGTAATCAAAATTCCCCAATGCCTTCTGTAGCAGATGGATTAGGACATTCAAAAACTGAACTGTGCCTGCATATTCTTTGAGTGAGCCATTGAGAAATAGAAAAATTTACAGTATTTCCAGCCAGTCAAAAAATGTAAAGATCAAACTCTCTCCCACACACTATCAAAGTCTCTCTCACATGCTGTCGATGTCTCTCACACACTATCAAACTCTCTCTCATACACCATAAAACTATGAGAGTGTTTGATACCGCATGTGAGAGACTTTGATAGTGTGTGTGAGAGTTTGATAGCATGTGAGAGAGACTTTGATAATACGTGAGAAGAGGGTAGCATGTGAGAGAGTATAGCTGAGAATTACGACCTACATGGCCTCTCATATATGTGCATGTGCATATGTGTGTGCCTGTGTTTGTGTTTGATGTTGATTTGTTGTGTGTCTGTGTGTGTGTGTGTTTCATATGTTGCTTTGTGTTTGTGTGTGCTTCATAAGTTTGCTTTTTTGAATGTATGTGCACTTGTGCATGCATGTGAACCTGTGTGTGCATGTGCTTCTTACAGTATGTTGCTTTATTTTTGTGTGTTGTGTGTGTGTGTGTGTGTGTGCATGTGTGTGCGCTACATATGTTGCTTTGTTTTTGTTGTGTGTGTGTGTGTGTGTGTGTGTGTGTGTGTGCGCGTGCATGTCACGAATGCTTTCGAAGGTGCAGTATCCCAGCATCACCGTTCAACTAATGGTAGAATGGGCCTCTGGGTGTCTCACACAGTAAAGTGCTTTACACATCAAGTCCAATGCTAATTAATAACCTGAAAATTTTCAGATCTAAATTTTGATGGAAGCACCTTGCACGCCAAGGCTGTTGTGAATTTTCCCCATCATTCCAAAAGAAATTCCCACCTGTTCTCTCTTTTGTTTTCATATGTAGGTGTCATGTAAATTTTAAGGTTTCTTGATCTCTTCCAGCGCTTTACAAACATACAAGAAGATGCATTCTATTTCTTCTCTCTCAACCTGTGATTGGCCAGAAAGCATAATTTGATGCTTCAGAGGGGACAGTACTAGATCATAAAAGGGAGACAAATGGCAAAGAAAATTTTACTGCAGTGTTTAACCTGTCGATAATATAATGTGAAAGCTGTACATCAGAGCACAGCACCTCTGCCTAAGGATCATATTATAGAGTCCTAGCCATTCAAAGTAACAGTCCATTGTACGTGAAGCCTAAAAATAAGCCATACATTGTTTTGTTTAGTACACTTGGAATTGGTGACTGATTTAGAACAGTCAAAAGACAGTTTTTATTAACCTTTAAAAGATTTGTCGCACGATGTGGACTTTGTAGTGTGATATATTCTGACAACGTCAAGAAATTTTAAAAGGCTGATTGTGAATTGAACTGTTTATGGAATTTAATTAAATCAACGGAAGTACAATATTTTTTGTAGGAAAAAGACTCACTTGGAAATACAATGTGGAGAGAGCAGTCTGGTGGGGTGGTATGTGGGAGAGGTTAGTGAGAAGAGTAAAGATGGAAATGGAGAATCTGATGGAATTAAAATCTGCTCATAGCTCCAAACAGGTGATTAATCCCATTTTATTTAAAGCGGGTGATGTAGTGCTAATTCATGGTGACAAACTTCCAAGATAAATGTGGAAATCAGGACGTATTGAATAGGTCTTTCTGAGACAAGATGGAAAGGTACAATCTTGTTTCCTATGACGCCCTAATAAATCAACTTTAAGAAGACCAGTGCAGTTATTGTACCATCTTGGATTATCATGATGAACATTTTGAACAAGTCAAGTTCATCAGGCCGGAGGCCATGAAGACGTCATCTACTCCAGCACCTTAAAAGTGGGTGTGTCACTCTGATGAGGTGACCCCGAATTAATTTGTGTCCTTACAGAATAATGTCCAAGTTCACAATCTCAATTTAGTGTGTAAATGTTATAGGAATTAAAGCCTAAAACTTTGAGAGAAAACTCTGACTCGACTCGGTTTTAAATCACCTGCCTACTTTTTGTAAGTGTGAATAAAGAGACTAAACTGATCATAGATCAATGTTTTTACTTAGAGATGCTTTGACAAGCTGTGACAAAAAAACTTGTCATTTTGTCCAGTGCTGACAGGAAAGAAAAAAAAAAGGGTTCACACAGAAAACTAACCATAGCAATTACTAAAATTTTGCATTGTTTGACGTAGTTTACTGTTGTTCTCCCGATTTTTTTTTTTTTTTAAGCTTTCCTTTAATTTATTCTATATTAAGCAGAGAACTGAGATTGAAAAGGTGTTCCAAGGACATAAGAAAAGAATTACATCCATTAGCAGTATTTCAGTTTTTTTTCTCAATACATTCCGAAGTCTGAATATTTTGAATATTAGCATTTGTACATTGTTAATAACTTGCATAATGAATAATTGGAAGTGTTATTGTTCGGCTATTTTAAAATTAAAGTGTTCATTTATACACACAGACACACACACACACGACAGTCAGTTCATGTAATTACTGTCACTTCAACATCCTTAAACATGACAAGACAGTTTGTGTTGCAGTGTTTTTATTTAAGGTACACAATGTTATGATAATTAAGTAGTTACAATTTTACTGGAAAATTAACTAACTGGCAGCATGAAAACCCACTGGTTATGTGGAAAACAAAATGCATGGCACTGTCGCTACATGCTAGTTTCCAGGTAATGACCAGCAAAATATTGTTCTTCACTTCATTGTTTTTGTAGATGTGGTGTTGTAGTTCTTTTTTTCTAAATACTTTTGGATGTTCAAATACATTTTGAGAAGAGCCAAAAGAAGAGGCTGTGAGCAAACCGGTTTGCATTGCTGAGTGTAGCCAAGCAACGGACACTTTGGGCAAAATTGTTGGTGGGAAGGTATTTTTTGTAGCAGACAAACAACAGAAATCTGATCACAAAACTGACACACAAATTTTTCAATAGGTGGGCTCATAAACAAAGTTGTTTTACTTTTTGTAGCAAGAAGAGTCACATGTCATGTCTGCCTCCACCCTGAGGTTGCAGCAGAAAGCTAAACAGTTTGATTGAGTGTGGATGGAAATAGAGAAACGTCACAAAAATGTAATGACAAAAAGTCATTGTCCAAAGATACCATAAGATAACTTCGGGGTTAAAGTCCATGCTCAACGGTTTCTGAACAATTATATGCAGCTGAATTGAGTTGAATAAACATTACGTCAACTCTACAGAGACCAGCCTGGTATGTGATTTTAATGTTCAGATGAGATTGAACCAGGTAAGGCAGCGTTGGGGGATCATCAATGACTTGTGCATTTTGCTGGTAGGCACCCTGTGATGGGTCTGCTATGGTCTGCATACTCTGTTGGATCTGTGAAAGTACAAGGCATTTAAACATGTTGATAGATGTTGCTGCCACAGATCACAAATGATTAGGATCCATGGGTCAATATTTATAGTATTAGGGATTATTATTGATCAGGTATGACACATTCAATAACTTTTTTTAAAAATCTCTTCATTGCATTTAGTGCACAGGCTTATAAACATACAAAATAAGATGTACATATGTCCAGGGCCTGTAAATTTTTCTCCTAAAAACAAAAACCACCCACCATCCCAACCAGCAGGTCCACGACCCACCCAAATCCACACATCCAACCTCATCCCGAATAATTTTTAAAAAAGCTGAAAATGGAAAGGAGAGAAGGAAGAGGGGGAAGCTGTCATCTGAGTCAGGCAGAACCATCAGGCTGCTTATGTTATCTAGAAAGGGTCTCCATGTCTTGTTCCAATTTTCTAAGGAGACTTTAGGGGACTAATCTAATTTTCCCAAGCTCAATACAGTATAGAATTTCTTTAATTTGCCTATCAAAAGTGGGGTGTCAAAAATATTTCCGCTTTAAAAGGATAAGACATCAAGTTGTGAAGGCCAAAACCCCTTGCAGTGGTATGGGAAAGTTTGCTTCAGGTGAAATACCAAATATTGTTGTGAGTGGGTTAGGGTCAGTGATCACATTAAAGATATCCTGCAGGGTTCATTTTTTTTTCCAGTAGTCTATTAGTCATGTGGGACATGACCACAATATATGTATGAGGTTGGGGGCTGAATGTTACAATCAGTCCCAACATTGGGGTACATCTTTGCTTGTATAGCATGTGCATAACCTTTATGCCTTGCACAAATTGGATATGAGTGGACCATGTCAAGAATTTGATTCCATTTCTCTTCAACAGCTCAGTACCCAGATCCATGCATTTTTAGTATGAGTAAGAAGGCCTGAATTAAAAGTCAATTAGGTAAAACATTGTAGAAATTAAGTGTTTTTGCTGTGGATTCAAAGTTAAAATTTATCTGGGACTGAGGGGAGATTGGGGAAATGAGGAAACTATTTTTGGACGAAATGTCTGATTTGAAAAGGACTTAACAGGTGGAAACTTCGCAGGTCAAACCGTGTGGAGAGCACAGTGTTGCTATAGACACAAAAAGACACAAGTGTTGCTATAGAGACCATCATTGGCCTTTATGCCCATGTTGAACAAAATATGGAATGTTGAGTCTGTCAATGATGGTCCAAAAAAAGGGTTATTAAAAACTGGAGCATGAGTGGAGGGCTAAAATTTTGACTGACTGTATAACTTAGACCTGGGCGTTGAATGGCCCTCGGGCCACATCCGGCTCTCTGGTGAAATGTACGGCCTGGTGACGGCTGTCATGAGAAAGCTGAAGTTTCTTTCAAGCCAATTGGAGGGCAACATTCTTACCCACATGTCAACACTGAAGGAAGCCACAGCATCAGCTGGTCACCTCTGCAGGTACTCATCCACGTTTGGGGCACTGCATGGTGAATTTTCAAGACGATTTGAAGACTTCAAAAGTTGAAAGTGAAATGCACATGATTTCTTCTCTCTTCATTTGCAGAGTGGATAGTGCACCCAGTGATGTCCAGCTTGATCTCATTGATCTGCAGTCTGATAAACTACTGGCAGAGCACTTCAGTATCACTGCTGGATTTTTATTCTTCTCTCAAAGAGGAGAACTTCCACTCGGTCAGAGGATGTTGGTTCTCTTTAGATCAACCTATAACAAACATTCTCAGTGATGAAGTTTAACAAATCCAGATACAGATCCTCTCTCAGTGATGATCACTTGTGTGCTATCCTTCGCATAGCAACCTAAGATATTTAACCTGACTTCAGTGCACTTGTTCAAGCCTAACACAGGTTTGATTTTTCACTGAACAAGAAAAACAGAACTGAGGTCAAACAAACAAACAAACAAAGCTGGTTGCAGTTATTTCTTTTTTATACAAAGTTAATGTGATGCTTTAAACACTTGTTTTTTTGAGGAAAGTTGTGATGCTAGTTTTGCACATTTTCAAAACTGTTTTTGTGAATGTTCATTGAATAGTCGTATAATTCTGTTCTCGACATTTTCATTGTATCATTGTAATGTTTCATTTACTGTTTTTTATAAAGATATAATATATATTGGGCAGAACTGTAAGTGTATTTGTCCAGCCCTTGAAGACTGTCACACTGTCTCATATGGCCCTTTGGGAAAATTAACTGCCCACCCTTGGTATAACTACTAATTTGTACTGAAGGTAACAGGCAGTGTCATTTGGGAACATATAATGGAATGCAATGGGGGTGCCAGGGAGGTGGAAAATACCTTGGTAACTAGGTATAACTTGGCAGAAAACCTGGCCAGGAGATTTTCCAGACTGTAATAATTTGATTGCTTCATGTAATTCAGATATAGGTGTGGGATTGCCCAAAGTTATTACAAGATTGTCAGTAATTTTTGGAAATTTCATCCAATCAAGAGGCCCGTCAAAACTGTGAATATGAAGCAGGGGTTCTATGGAAACCCTATGGTGTATGGTGATGTACATGTAAGTATAGTGACATTCATCATATACACAGCTTAATGCTGAGTACAGGCACCTCTGCTTACAGTGTAAAATAATAGCATCAAAATTAAAAGACAATGAACACATTGTGGCCCCCACGCACACATGCACACACACATGAGCAATGAAACATGACATGAGCAATAAGAGATGAAAAATGTGTTGCATCTTCCAAGATGTTGATGACTCTTGAATCCTTGTAATGGTTCGAATTGTCCTTGTGTGAGAAAAATGTCCAGAATGGTGATGGCTCTAGAATGGTGATGCTGCTAGTACATCACCCAAGTAGCCCCGACTTCATTCATCAGAGTTACCTATGCCTCCATGTCATTATTGAAAGAGAGGAAGTCTTCCACACTTCCCCTGGCTGTGGCTGCACTTAAAAGGGTGTCCTTGTATAAGTCTTTGTCTGAGACTTTGTTGCGGGATTGATGGTAGTGTAGGTATGAGTGCTTGTCACCCTCCTGTTGTTCACCCATCAGAACTTCTAACAGTCTGGTTTGAGTGACCATGGTCAAAGAGTCAGTGGAATTTAGGAATTGCCAATTCACTCGGGCTCGACACTTTGGTTGATGCAAAAATAGAAAAAAAGGATGCCATAGTTTTTTGTACCTGCAGATTTTAGGCCTTTATATTAAATGTAATTATTCAAATCATTCATTTGATTTTTATACTTTTGATTTTATACAACCTATTTTTATATTTTTATACTCCCCCCTATTCTTATTTGGGTTCCTAAAGAACCAGAGAAAACCATTCAAGAATGGTAAATATTGTGGCTTAATTATATTTTCTATACATTTATTACACATGTTCAATAGTTCCTCACAGCACTCTATTATGAGCTTTAGCATTTCTGCAGTTTTCCAACACCCCCCTCATTCAGGTTGATGAATCAATACATCCAAACCCAGTCATGCTCAACTCAGGATGGTGGAAACATAAGATATAAAACAGGCACTGTCATTCTACTTAATTCAAAACATGAACCGACACAAAACCGAAATTAACCGAAACCGAAACCGAAATTAAAGGACATGTAAAGACACTGTTGCTATTTGCTAAAAGCACTAATGTTATTTAAGGAATGGACCACGCATAGAATATGGTTAATTGTCTTTCCTCTGCATCCATTGTTGGCTCTGACCCACAGTTCTCCGGTTATGACCTTTACTAAACCCTGGTCATGCGACCTGTTACCCTCAAAATTCTAATAAAAATGTACATAGAGAGCACTACATTTTTAACCAAGTATTATCTTAAGGAGGTGTATTTTAGACAAACTTTTTATCAATGTTACCCTTTTAACATCTTATTTATTACATTTTAATAATGTTTAATGGCTGTACGAACTCAAATAATAATACATTCACGACAGAAACCACAAAATAAACATGTTTCTAAGACAGTTACAACGTCTTTATTCATTTATGTAAACAGGAAACAAGATTCATAAAACCAGCACGGAGACACCCGATTCTCTCTCCCACCTCCTGTCAGGCTTCCCTCCCCCCACCATCGTCCCTGCTACCATCTGGACCAGCAGGTAAGCAAACCCCCACATAGCAACGGAATAACCCACACCCCAACACACCACGATCCCAAAGAGATCCCAAATTCGTTATTCAATGCAGAACTAATGTCCTGGATCAGGTGTTCTCTTTCTTTCTCCCTCTGGGATTCTCCACAAAGCCATCTTGGTCGCCGTCCCACATGTGCTACAACTGATTTAAAACGCCCCATGACGGCAACGACACATGTAAAGGTATTTTTTGCAACACACCAGCAGCGCAACAGGAAAAATGCAGACAAAACTGTGGTTGGGACCAAAACCAGCACACATAGGAGTGTCCAGAACTGAGTTTGATAATGCTTGCTATATTGCATTACATTTTATATATACATTTAGTTTGCTGTCTTTTGACTTTGGAGATGTTATTGTGAATTCCCTTCCTACTTAATTGGGGGAGGTACAGGCACAGGCAAAACAGCAGGCTTTGGTAAGTGCTTGACACTTGGTTAGATTTAGGTGGCTGGAGGACATCTGTGCAAACTGGCTAGCCGGATAGATGCCACTGAACGTCAGTAGTGAGAGTTTGCTCCAGACGGTGTATCTAAGGTAACTCCCAAGTTCTGCCAATCACCACAGTGGCAGAAAGAAGAGTGACAAACCATGTGCATTTAAATAACCCTAAGGGATTCTTGAATAACACTGGCCAGATTCCCATGCAAATATATGTGATATTTGGATAAAATTATGATTTATGTTATGTATGTAGGATGTCATATGAATGTGAAATTAACACTGAGCAAAGCTTTTTATGTCCATGGGTAATAAAGACAGCAAGGAAATAATCATATTTTGGGAAAGAAGTAACTTTATTCAATATATGGGTAGATAAATTCTAACATTTAAATCTATTGGAGAGGGGTGGAGGAGAGGACAGGAGGGGGAGATGATACAGCTACTCTTTTGCTTTTATTTAAGACATAGTTATTGTTATGTTATTCTGCCATTACAATATATCATCCAAATTAATATAAAGGAATTGTAAAGCTGTTCTGTGAAAACATGCTTTGGAAAAAGATCTGTTCAAATAACCTGAAATACAATGAAATGTGGAATGAAAGGTACAGGAAAATAATACACTAGTAAAACTAAAATAAGTATTTCACATGAAGCTGAATTTGTATGTATTTTGAAGAGATTTTTTTTTTTTTTTTTTTTACAAAAATGAGCTTATTTTGAATAAATACTGGAAACTGCATTTGGGGAAACATGTAATTGTACATATAAATATTGATTATTTGTTGAACCTATTCCCTTTTAATCAGTACCAGTATTTTTGTAAGGCTTCCCACAGCTTAACCCCAGTTTTGGTACAATGTTTGGCAATTTACACAGGTATGAGGCTGTATGGGTAAGCCAGACTGCAGTAGGTGTGGTGTATCATTGCAGGTTGCAGTGGGGAAGGCAGGGGAAGGGATTAGACGATGCCAAATGCCGCCAGATCGCTCATCTCCATGTCACCAAAGGCGTCCCATGGGCAGACCAAATCTCCTGAGAAACAGACAGAGAGAGAGAGAAAGGACAATATCATCAGCCACAGCTCAGCTGTATACCATGGTACAGTGTTTATACTGAAACTGCACTATCATTACAACCTGTTTGTCACAGTTGCAGTTTTTACACTATACCCACGGAATACAGCTAAGCTGTATGTAATGAATATGTAATGAATATAGTATGAGTTAATTGTTACACAAAAACTGTGATAAAGCTTAGGATGGTCATATTCACCTCCTCCAAGCCCGTCCATCCCGGGGATGCCACCACCAAATCTGAGTGGAAGATTTGAGAGACATGAAATCAAGGCAGTGCAATATACCTGTGCACACTGTGTATGTGTACATGTGTGCGTGTACATATGTGTGTTTGTGTATGAGAGAGAGTGTATGTTTGTAAATGAATGTGTCAGACTTGATTTGGTTGTGTGTCAGTTCTGTGTATAAATTCATGATAACTATGTTTTGAATAAGTGACCATAATAATAGTTGGAAATGAGGATTATTGTTGTTGTATTGCATGAATGGTGGTGATAATGATGATTATTTTTGCCTGTCCCTTTCCCTCCCCTGCTCACCCCTTTCCTCCAGCTTTTGGGGCATTGCTCTTGAATGTGCGGGTTTCCCTCTGTGCTCCGTCCATGTCTGCCAGATATAGAAGAGCAAAGAGGCTGGGTTTCAGAACAGTGGCTGATCATATACTGCTTTAGGTAAGTGTTTTAAAAACATTTTCAGAATAATGATCCCTTTTCAGCTGCCTATTTTGGTCCATCATTATCCCCTCTCTTCCCTGACTCTCTCTGCCTTTTATATAATCATGCCCCCCAAGCCCTCCTCTTTGGTCCCAGCTCATCCACACTAATCCATTCTGTGTTCATAATCACTAATATTCGTTAAGCTTGTTAAGATCATTCAGTAAGTCAGGTTCTGGCTTGTTTACACAGTAGATTCAGGTGGCCTGATTTCAGAATAGCTCCACTGAATTGAAGCAGGACATGCTGAGGTTGATGTGAACTGGTCACCAACCTAAGATGAACTGAACACATTCATGTACTGAATTTGCCAGATGAAGTACTGTTTTTTTTTTTTGATGATTAAGCCCATTTGCTGACCTTGATTATAAAAATCAACTATTGTTTTGTGTCATACACAATACGTAGTTAGACTGTCTGGTTAATATGAATGTTTTATTACAATCAGTTAACTATTGGACTGGATTTTACCAATAGTAACTTTTGTCTCACACTTACATGGACATGTTTTCTTCACAAAGTCTGATGAGTCTGACCTTAACCATACGCCTTGTTATGTTTGATGGTTTTAGCCAACGTTGACATTTAAACATAGTTAGGTGCTATGGTGTGTGAGTATTGTTTGATCACAGAAACATGTCGTCTGTGAATATATTATAATCCACTAATATCGAATTAAATAGCAGAAATAAGTTGAAGTATGACATTTCTACATGTAGTAATCTCTCATTTTACAATATGTATTCAGTAAATTCATCATATTTCATTGATTTTAAAATGTGTAAAATTGTCTAAAATAGCAATTTTTAGTTCAGTTAGTGTTCCAGATTTTGTAAAACTTGTTACATGTACTGTATACAAAATATTGATCATTGAAACTTATAAGAAATGATTCATTTCATATAACTACATTTATTGCCTGCCTCAATGACTGCACCACTTAAGATGCCTTTTAAAAGTTTACAGTAAAGGTGCAAGAGCCATAATGTAGCAGACAAACCAGACAATAGAAGGAATCTTACCTGGTTTAGAGTGTTGTGCTTGTATCCAAGTAGATAATTTTCAGCGAAGAAGGAGCTGCAAAACAAAGATGAGTGAATCCTCTTCTTTCTTTCTGCAGTCTCTCTGTTCTCTGACCTCTCTCAGTCATTAGACTCCTTATATACCTCATCTCTATAACCCCACCCTGTAATACCAGTGGTGGTCAGTCAGGAGATTTGTATTTTAGGGCAGACTAATGGCTAAAGCCTTATAATTCTAGGATATATTTTAAGGCCATAGTATAGGTCACTCTGTACAAAGTATATCATCCTAAATACATTAGGTCAGCGTTTCTCAAACTATGGGCCGCGGAACGGCGCCGGAAACTGCGACAAGGCGACAAGGAAACACATAAAAGTAAATTAACTCTACAGTCAACTTCAAGGTGTCCTTTTATATTTATATGACTGATATCTAGCAAGTAGTTCAAATTTGACTTAGAATACTACATCTCAGAAAGCAACCAGAACATGGACCAAGTTAGAACATGGACAAAGATATCTATGAAGCAATTGTGTTCTTTTTCCAATGTAGTCAGCTTCGTAGCTAAAGTATGTTTTGCTGTAAAACGTTTTTGTTGTATCGCTGTTTTGCAGATATAAAATGGCTTTTGTGGACGGTAAGATCACCCAGCATCTCAGCCATCTCAGAATCACTCCGAAATGACTTTTTTTTGGGTTATTTTTAGCTGTAAATATTTGTATGGATGCTAATGCCTTTTTTAGGTTGCTATAGAATATTCAATGCTGACATCATCCACTATCTGAACTTTGTCGCAAATGCTCCAAAACAGCATCCTCAGTTTTGTATGCATGTTGGAGCAGTAAGCCTACATTTTAAGCTGTGCTATTACTCCAAACTCTCTTTTCTTCTCCTAGATGGTAAATATGGCTCCACTACCTCCCCCTTACTTTGTTCTAGAGAGAAAGCTGCATTGTCAGTGTTGTCACAGAACATGGTGTCATGAAAAACAGTGTTTATATATAACGCATGATGGCATGAATGATTATTTTTACAGCACTAACTGGCACAAATGTAGCACAGGAAGACGGATAAAATTTCAAACTTTTTCAATTATGGGGTGCCAAATTCATGCAGGTTAAACTTTCTGTTTAGTGATACTTTACTGTATTAGAAATGAGAAGTGTTGTAGAGCTTTCACAGCAGTTTCTATGATGCAGTTTTAAAAATTGATAACTGGATTTACTTTTCACTTACACTCTGATAGGTCATTGGTTACATGATAGGCTATGTGGCATGGACCATTGTGGTGTGTGGTGTAATTCATTTTCGCCATATTTTTAGGTCTGTGAAATTTTCTCTGTTGGACCAATATCAACATAGAATAATCAGTAGTATATTAGTAGTAAGTATATGGCTCCTATCTAAAAGGAGCAGACATTCAAACTTGGAAATCACAAAGTCAACAAGGCTCATGTGCGATTCTTAAAATGTTCTGTCATCACCAGTATGGGCATAAATATCTTTGGTGGCTGATGAATCTGACAGTTGCAAATAACACAACTTCATATATACTACATTCAAAAGACACCCAGAATGGAGCCTGGTTAAAATACAAAAAAGAGAAAATTCTCAGACGCTGAATTAGAGTCATTTCAGAAGTCCAGCAAACAAACATTTGGCCTCATTCACACAACCATTCTTCAAAGAATTTTATTTTTAAAATCCACTTACTCAATTTTCACGAAGATTCTTACATTACCAGTATTTTCTTATTATTATTATTATTATTTAATATTATTAATGCAAAGTTATCAAAAACTATCCAATTATTTACACAATTATTTTATTTATATAATAACAGCAATGATATTACTGGTGCAGGATTTCAAAAACAGACCTCTGCACTATTACAAATGCATAAAAATTACTGCTGAATATACCTTTTACACTCAATACCTCACCGTCTCATTAGAATCTAAAATCAGTCAAGGAAATAAATACGTTAGATAGCCCACATGTCCGTTTGCTCACAAGTAAACAGGTTCGCTGCCAAGCAATATATTAACATGTTCAAGAACATGTGAACATGTTATTATCTGCGACAGTCTCATTCAAGATTAAACATTGGCTGAGCTGTTGCCAAGTTTTATCACATAAGGGACATATAATGTATTAATAATTCATGAGAATGGTTATGATCTCACCTGTCATTTTCTTCTTCTTTACTAAAAAACTCTGGTCCTGCTGAACCGGTCTCTTACCCATTTTAACTTGTAGCATCTGCAATCCTTGTCCAAAGCAAAACTCACGGTGAAGTTGAATTAGCCAATGAGAAGCATGCATTTGCATGCTCCAATCAAGTAAGCAATAAGCAATCAGAAGCCACAAAGGCACAGAGAAGGTGTTTTCCAACAGGGGTGGCATCCCCCCACATCCCCCCTCAACTTGAGCCCTGCCTATACAGCAGAAGACCAGGTCCCAGTCAAGAGAGGATTTCATTCTATTGCTCGTCTACCCTACACCATCGATGCAACAGACTGCACGCAAATGCGCATTAAGACACCCTCTCCACATCCGTTCCCATATCTCAACCGCAAGCAATACCACCCCATAAATGTAAAACTCATCTGCGACTCCCAGAACCACCTTCTGAATGTAGTGTGGAAGAAAACCGCTCCAACCTGGGCCAAACGGCTGGGGGCCCTCGCCACACTTTAATGTTCCTCAAGATTTCACAGTTTCAACATTTAAACAAAATCAAAATCCACTGAGTCTGATGCAAAAAGGTTTATTGTATATTATCCGAAAATGATGCACAATAAGCCGGGCTGGTTTGCGCCGAGCAAGGGTTCACCTAGGCAATCCAGCATTCACTCTGAGGGACTCACTAACTCTCAACAGCAGCATGCATACCCTCGCTGCACCATCGAGCGCACCATTGGCATCTTAACAAGATGCTGGATGTGTTTGGACACAGCAGGTGGCAAGCTGCTTTACAAAGCGGTGTGTATAAAGAGAACAGCTGAGAAATTGTGTTTTATTCTTGCAGAAACATTAGAGAGCTAAGAAGAAAACTATGTCAGCCAAATTCTATGATATTTTTTTGCAGCATATAATCTTTGAGCATCTTTTCATCATTTTTGGTTTGTAAGATAATCATGCCCTGCTGTGTCTTGCACAACATTGCCATGAAACATGGTGTACCACTTCTCCTTCAGCCACCACAACAACAAGAGAATGTGTCCCCTGACCCACTCCTGGGACCAACAAATTGTCCAAGTTTGACAGCAATTAATTGCTTGTTTGTAAATAAAGGGTTTTTACAGTGTGATTCTTTACAACTTAAAATTAATCTCAAGAAAGAAATGGATCACTTAAAAAAATCAAACATGTGCATATCTTTATTTTTTAAATTTGTATTAATTTCATAGTCTTGGAGATTGTGGTCAGTGTTGAGGCTACCTGTGTGAGCATTTGGACGTTCTTGACTTCTCAACTTCTCTTTTCAATTGCTGTGTGTGATTTCTGGGTGTGCTCATGGCTCTGCAGTGTCATGGCCATTTATGGGGATTGGAGGGGCATTTACCTGTGCTAATTAGGAAAAATTCCTAGAAGAATTTTAAAATTTCAATTTACAAGGACAATGGGATTCATCATTATAAGAAGACAATTGCAAACAGTTCTGTAGTTTAAGAACATGTCATGACGTACACTTTTCTTAGGACCTTTCTCAAAAAAAATGTAAGAAAAAACTTATTGGAAGGAAAATATTGGTGAAGGAGGCCCATTTTTTGTACCAGGAACTGGTACAAAAGGCAGCACAAAAATGCATCATGGAAAAGTTGAGCATGTGTCCAATTTATGAGCAGATTTCATTTTATGATCATTTCATAAATGACGGCCAATGAATTTTCAGAAGGCACATCAAAAGTTTTAACACCTTTAAATTATTAGAATACAGAATTTAGTATTAGTCTTAATTTAGTATTAATCTATTACAGGACAAGCGAAGTAGCTGGAAATACTTGTTTAAGGAAAAATAACTAATGAGATATATAGGTGAATTAGAGGACGGAGATGGTAAGTCATTTTACAGAATTTCGTTGAATTATTCCCTCCACAGCAGTCCAAATCCATTACCCATATATTATATCTTATGTTACTGTACATTTGTAGTCCCGGCAGAAACATAATGGACCGAGGATCAGACTGAGAACTAAAGAGGAGCATAAAATAAAAGCTTTTTGACATGCAGAATTTGACATATAATGAAACAAAATGTAGGTATATTAGGGCATCACATGTTTGGATGCGTTCAAAAATATTTTTATTTCAGAAAGACAGACAAAATTGTAAAGGTGAGATCATTTCAAATTAAATTCTCAGTAATTCTAAAGTTATTTTTCCATTGGTACTGTCAGTAACAATGACAGTTAATGACTTTACCCAAAGCCACTGTTTTGGTTATTTATGTTATTGTAAATATACATATGGATCATTTGTTGGAGCCATTTCCATTTAATCAGTACCAGTGTTTTTGTAAAGGCTATCCCACAGCTTAACCCCAGTTTTGGTACAATGTTTGGCAATTTACACAGGTATGAGGCTGTATGGGCAAGCCAGACTGCAGTAGGTGTGGTGTATCATTGCAGGTTGCAGTGGGGAAGGCAGGGGAAGGGATTAGACGATGCCAAATGCCGCCAGATCGCTCATCTCCATGTCACCGAAGGCGTCCCATGGGCAGACCAAATCTCCTGAGAAACAGAGAGAAAGGAGGGATGCAGTTGGACAAAACTCCACTCTACATAAAATGGCTGAAATCACAGATTTTAACTATTTATGTAATACAATTAAAGTTTTAAGATGATCTTTATGACACTACGATCAATAAAGTTGCTAAAAAAAAGTAGTAGTAAGTCATAAGTGTTGCCCTAACCCTCTTAATCATTATATCAAGATAATGTGCAGAGTTTGAAAACATGCGCTCCAAAATTCAACAGGGGAGAATTTGTTTCATTACCCGTACCTGTAGAAAGCTTAATTATAAATCTTGTATCAAGTTGTGTCAATAGTGGTAAGACACAGCACCAGCAGGGAAGAGTTTTTTTTAATACTTTAAATTTAGTTTTTCCAGATACAAAATTTTCAAAATAGTCGTACAAAAATGCGGCAGAAGCAAAAACAGGTGGCAGACCACAAAGCCCTCCAAAAAGAGAGAAAAAAAGGCCTTATAGTAAAAAAAAAAAAAAAAAAAAGAATGGCCGCATATTGTACATGCATACCATATTAGGCTGTGCAAGCAGCGACAGTTGCTACTAAAATCAGTGAAATATCTAGCAGGATATCCAAGAGCCAGTGGAAACCAAACATTACCACAGAAAGGGATAAATTAAGCACAATAATACAGTGCATTTGTTTTTTATGCGAAATTAAAATGACGAATTCGGTTTAACGCTCCTGGAAACACGATTCAAAAACGATTGCTTTACGTGACATTATGCACTTTAACGCGAGTGGTATTTTTTAAATAATATTATTTAATATTAATATTTGATAATATTTGAATTGGCAATGGAAATTACGAGTGGTATTTTAAGTAGTGTACAGCATTTATTTAGCAGAAATGTAATTATATACTGTATCATTAGCATTATCCGATATCCCCTTTACCAATACGATATCCTCTCTCTCTCTCTCTCTCATAGATTCCCACTAGTTCTTGCTATTTTTTTTTACGAATTTTCTGAGTAAGTTTGTCGACGTTACATGACCGCAGAACGCATCTGGAGCATTTCCATTAATTTAAATGGGGATATTAGACTTGAATTACGCGGTTTTGCTTTACGTGAGCCTGTTCAGGACCACATCTTCGCGTAAAATGAGAATGCACTTATCTTATCTTTTCCAAGTATACACAGGAAATCAAGGCTGGCTGGAAGAGCCAAGTTGTTTATCACAAAAAAAGTCTTTAATTGCTAATAGGCCCAAAAATTACAAAATTTAAAAATAGTCGTACAAAAATGCAACAGAAACAAAAGACAGCATCAATTTTACATGGTATGAAATTGTGGTTTGGACAAAATCATTTTCCAGCTGTTTTAGTGGTGTGTCTACTTTTGAAAACAAAACAGGCAGAGAAGACTTTGTCAAAGGTACAGCCCTCTGCGCCCCCATCAATAGCCATTTTGGAGATACGTCACTCACCACCAGAGTGGAGGGGGAACCCAATTGCCAGAAAACCATAGCCCTTGCGTTAGCAGCCCAATAATAGTGACGAAACACTAAAAGCCACAGACCACCCTTCTCTCTAGGTTTTTGTAGCTGTCTTTTAGAAATGCAACGGGACTTATATGCTTAAATAAAGGGCATAATAATGGAGTCTACCGACGTAAAAATGCAGAAGGAAGACAGATGGGTAGAGGTTGGAAGAGATACAGAAATTTAGGGAGTACAACCATTTTAATAGCATTCATCTGGCTGATCAAAGAAAGTGGTTCCTGAAATATTCCTGAAACCTGTTATTAATTTGTTTAGGATCTGTAATCACCTGCC
>JAFBMS010002725.1:0-25257 GCA_019788955.1 Albula glossodonta | reverse complement strand
ATGGCTGTAAAGTGTATTTTTCATATTTTTGTTTTTATTATTCCATTCACTCATCTATAATTGGATTAATAATGAGTAGCAAATTATTTGGTAGTAATGTAGTAATATTACATCAGTTCAAATTGTTATATAAAATCACAATTGGTTCAACATTAAAACAGGTGATGCTTAATTTATGTAATCCTGATTAATCAAATTAATTCTTATTTGGAATTTTACATGAATTCCATGAGCTGAAACCATTGCTGAGGTCTTCATTGCTATGGTTGATCTCGCTCTATTAGCTCTAAGAAAAACTTAAGCAGTCAACACCTCTCTGAAACAGTGCAGAAACAGGACTGTCATAATACATTTACATTTTTATTTAAAAAACATACGTTATTATGTTATTTGACTAATGTAGCCAGCCCTTGGGCCATTTACTGAGTAGGAATGCTTATTTCGCCTTTTCTTTGCCATCTCTTTACGTTGCCAACAAAGGCTAATCAAAAATTCTGTGAACGTGGTTCTCATTAATGATTGATTGGTATTTATCAACATACACATGAGCAAATGCTGTGTCTATGTGTGTTTGATAAATCCAGTGGAATTTTTTAGTTCGTTTTTAGTATTCGTTAACACGTAAATTTATACAGTTTTGTAAAATACTAATAAATGAGGCCTATTGTCTTGAAAAGGCTAATAATTTTACTTGAAGTAGTTAAAATAATTCAACTTACTGAGTAAACTGTATTCTAAATAAATAAGTGCAAAATTGAAATATTAATTATCTTCCAAGTGCTTTGTTCGAATACTTTATAAATGATATTTAAAGCACAATTTCATAGTTGCAATGAAATAAGATTCCAGACTGTCTGTAAAATACCCCCTTTCCTATATGTTTTGACTCCATCTCTGCTCTTCAAAACCTGTAGCAACATTTGTGCGGGCTCCCCTTGTTCTCAGTTGAGGGAATTAAGAATAGTTATGTCAGTAAAACAGCCCTTGCACATTTCATTCTACCTCTAATCAAATGATTTCTGTCAACCCTGCAGTATCCTTTAAGTATCAAAAACCTTTTCTAAGAAGAGAAGATACATTGTCACACACAAGTGTAAAAGTAAAACATTAAATAAATGATTTTGAAGTTCAGAGAGCAAAATTCATGTACATTGATTTAAGTGCACTGAACATTATTGCTTTCAGTAGGTTGAACTTAAATAAATTGTGTATTCAAATCAGTAATTGTTTCTGTACTTTTAAAAAGATATTGTAATGTTTAGACAACCCATCCCAATTGTGTGAAACCAGTAGCAACTTTAATGTGCTCTTCAGCATAAACAATTGTCATATTTTTATGATATAGTGTAAATATTAGCATTTAAGTCAGATGAATTACTATTTATCAACTATCTAGTCCTCAGTACTATATCCCCACCCCCTCCCCCAAGTTAGAGTCTGTTACATGTAAAATAACCTCATACATTCTCAAATATATCAATTTCTATAATATATATATATACACACACACACACACACACACACACACACACACACACACACTACCGGTCAAAAGTTTTACAACACCACACTTTTTCCAGTTTTTTACTGAAAATTATTTAGTTTATTGCATCATTGCACTCTGAAATGAAAGCATAGAACAAATAAGCAATTTAAAGAAATCATGGAATCAATTTATAGACCAAAATGGATTCTAAACTTTTGACTCAAAGTAGCCACCTTTGGCAGATATAACAGCTGAACACACTCATGGCATTCTTTCTACAATAGAAATCAAATATTCTTCAGAAAGTTCTTCCCAAATCTGTTGCAGAAGTTCCCATAAATGTGTGATACTTGTAGGTTGCTTCGCATTCACTCTTCTGTCTAGTTCATCCCAAACCAGCGCAATGGAGTTTAGGTCTGGAGACTGTGCTGGCCACTCCATGTTTTCAAGCTTACCATCTTGTTCTTTTTTCCTGAGGTAGTTTTGGCACAGCTTGGACTTGTGTTTTGGGTCATTACCTTGCTGTAAGATGAACCTTTGACCAACTTGGCGAATACCAGAGGGTATTGCATGGCACTACAGAATGCTGTGGTAGCCATTTTGGTTCAGGGTGCCTCTCACTCTGTACAAGTCACCGACCCTGGATCCAGCAAAACAGCCCCAGACCATCACACTTCCTCCTCCATGTTTGACAGTTGATGTCACACACTGTGGAACCATCCTCTTGCCTACTCGACGGCGTACAAAGATCCCATGATGAACCGAAGATTTGAAATTTTGATTCATCAGTCCATAATACCTTCTTCCAGTCTTCAGTAGTCCAATGGTGGTGTTTCGTGGCCCAGGAGATGTCTTATTCTGACATCTTAGCAATGGCTTTCTTGCTGCAACTCGTCCTGTCAAACCTGCAGCTTGAAGTCTGCAGGTTTGAAACGGAGTCCACAGTTGAAACTGAGACTTGCTTACTACGTCCACTACTAAACTGTGCTTGAAGCTGTTGTCCTGTGAGCCACCTATCACGCAAGCTGTTAACTCTCAGAAACTTGTTCTCTGATTCAGTTGTGACTTTGGGTCTGCCAGACCACTTCCTGTCTCAGTTTCCCCCAGTTTCTGAGTGCCTTTTGATGGTGAAGAAAACTGTACTCACTGACACCTTGACTTTCTTAGCAATTTCCCTGTAGGAAAGACCTACATTTTTAAGTGTTACGATTGTCTGTCTCTCTTCCATTGTTAATTGCCTTTTTCCTCACCATTTTTGTAACAACACACTACTTTCTGCTGTACAATACTGTTCACCTGATGCTCATGAGGGTCTGGTACCACAGTATGTTCCAACACTGGTTTTATGCAGACAGAGGGGGTTGTAAGTAATCAAGAAAAGTTGGAACACCTGTAGGAATTAGTAGCACCAGCTTTCAAGGCTGATTCAACCTTCATTGCTGCTGAATTGTTAACCCACTTTGTGTTCCCTGAAAAAGGCTCTGTGCTCTGCATCTCTGGAACCCACCCCCTCCCCCATCTCCACCTTCCTCTACGACACCTACCTATTCGGGGGGTGCTCTTCTCCTCGAGAACAGCTCACACCGCTCCCCTTAGGACTCCAAGCTCAAACCAGTTCATAACCACCCTCAATAAATGTTTCCAAACCATTCTAATGTCCGAAAATGTTTCTACTGAATATATATATATATATAAATTTCTTTATATATATATATATATATATATACTTTGGAATGTAATGACATATTTAACTGCCCTCTCTGCTATCTCTGCAAGACCATCATACAGGCATGGACATACAGTCACAGTAGTTTGCAACTCAAGTGTCAAATGCAAGTGTTTCTTATTCCAACGTCTCCTCAGAAAAAAAAAAAAGAAAACTGATGTGGATTTCAGTATATGACCTTTCGTATTAACTGTTTAGTCAACTGTCTAAAAGATTGCATTAAATACAATAGGAAATCAGATTAAACATAAATGTTGCACCATTGGATAAAAGAAATAACAACACAATATTAGAGAATATTTTTTTCCTTGAATGAATGTATGACCTCAGTACCTTCTCTAAGTAACCCCTTGATTTTTGCATGGGAAATGGTGAAAATGTCCAAACAAAATGTACTGCATATAAGTTGTCAACAACTGTTGAGTAAATGTCAGAATATGTGACCACATAAAAGACAGTAAATGTGTGGTGTCATGTAAATGGCATGTAAAATGGCTAAAAGGACATGAAAATACATGTGACTCCTTTTTCCAATAAGGGAGTCTTTTCCAATAAGGAGGTATTACAGGCCAGTGTGTAATGCTGATTAAGAGGCAGTTCTCTTATATTCCAGATGTCTGTGGCACTATGCTATTATGCATAAATAATGTGATTAGATGTAGTGTTTTTCACTAATGTTAATGTCACATTTGTGTTCAGGGCCCCTTAGGACCCTACAGCAGCAAAAGGAAGGTTGAAGCATGAAATGGGAATTATGTCAGCTCGAGAACATCAAACACGCTGCATTTGACTTGCAAAATAAAATTTAAAAAATAAATAACTGAAATGATCATTGTCCTCCGGGGATCAAAAAAGACAAGTATACCCCAAGTCAGTTTATGACTCGTTATTTGAAAACAAGGCGAAGTGAAAGACCCATGTGCCTCAATAAATGATTTTAATCATCATGGCTCTTGGTGAAATGACTTTGAGAAAGAAAAAAAATTCCAATTACCATGTAATAAGGTTGAGGCAGCGTAATAGTTAGCATTTGTGTGTTGGTGTTCTGCAGACAAAAGGATGGTCATTGTTATGTTGGCTTTGATTGTCTCTTTAATGTTGAGTAATGCTGATTAAAGAGGACTCTCATGAGCTGTGGTTCTGCTAGCAGGTCTCTGCCTTTTAAACTTTCACTGGCAAGAGCAGAATCAGTGAGTTTATGCCTGCGTAAAATACAACAATCATAATACAAGAAAGCAAGGCAAAGGAAGAATTTCAGGCACTAGAATATAGTGTTAGGCTCAGGCCTGCAGCCAAGGTCAGGATCATTGTGTGCTCTGAAATGAAATTGTGAAAATGAAAATGAACCATGAGTGGAAAATTATGATTAAACGAGGTAGCCTAATCTTAGAAGAGGAGGGGCAGATTGGGCCAGTTTCACTGCCCCCCACAAACTAAAGGTTTGCCCTCAATGGACCAGTTAAACCTGTCATCAAAGTCATCATATCATTAATTATTAATCATCCAGACAAAGAGAGGATACCTGCTGGAATACAGCCGTCCTGAATGTGAGGATTGTGATGTACACTACATCTGTCTGAAATACAGTAGAACCACTTACACATGGAGGCACTAAAATGGAGGATGGAACCCCATGAATTATTTGCATATTTGAAATTTTTAATTGTATCTGTATATTAAACGCCTTTGATTTTCTCATATTGCAGTGTTTAACAATCATGTCAGGGCATGCCCCTTTGATAAATTTGATAAGTGGTTGGAGTTTATTTTATTGAGTACAGATGTGTTTTGTTTCAGGTGTTGCAATAGTGACAACAGTAGCTTTATACCACTTAGGTGTAAATGTGTATGTTTGCAATCCCCAGTCCATATGTGGTTTATCATTCTATCAATCCATAAATCTGAGGTTTAAAAGTGCATATGGGTCAGTATAACATAGAATAATCTGAGTCTTTGAAAGGTATACATGTTCTTGGTCTCTTTTAACTGAAATATACTTTCTTATCTGAAGTGCTTCCTCTGTACCCTTACATACGTTTCTAGTAGAACATAGAAGAAACACAAATCTGAACACACTAGTGGAACTTTCAAGTGCTGGCCTTTGCTTACCTCTAGGGTATGTCTGTTGTCAGATGTCTGTCAGGTTTTCAGTCAGCAGAAACATTACAGCAAGATTAACAGCTATGCTGAATGTTCATTTCAGAACTCAGTTCCATCCCAGTATTTTGTGTTTCTCTGGCTGGTTGTATTGTGGTGACATTGGCAGTCTTTGTTATGGATGTGTTTTCAGCAGGATTATGTATTCATCTATTCATGAATTTATATTGAAATGAGAACCATTTGTTTTGACAGATGCTTGTTCTGGGGATGTTGCCAAAGCATGAATAGATTATCAGCAGATCCACAGTAGAATATACATTTAAACATTGCTAGTTAGGCAAACAAAAACCTTACAGTTGCCAGATTTCTGAACAATTATCTGTGCCCATCCTGATATAACAAGTCCTGAACAGGTTTCAACAAATTATTTTCAGAATGAAAAGGCCAAAAACATAAAATTTGAGAAGTTTTGTCTTGTGATTCATATGCATAGAATGTGCAGTAATGTCCCTAGCTGATTTCAGTGGCAATACAGTTGTTATTGAAACAATAAATTTGTTGGTAAAGTTATTACTGGCTAATAAATATTCTGATGTAGAATATTGGCATAGAGTAACCCTGCCTTGTTGAAGAATTTATTTTGGGCCGAAAAGATAGAAAAACAAATCATGGAACCCAACGCTTCAACAATTGTAATATGAATCTCCCATATGATCGAGCTCAATTTCTGAATGCAGTATTCAGCGCAGTCACAGAAATGACATTGCTATCACTTATGGAAAGACCATATTTATGGGACACAGTCAGCCAATTCTTCCACTGGCAAATGGTTTATCCATAACATCCGATCTGTGAATGCAACATACAGCCTGTTAATTATATCACAATTTTGTTTGGTTTATGATTGCATGCAAATATGTTTACAATATACTCTAAGGGGCACAATCAACTTTGTGCAATGCATCTTTCTTAACTATTCATTTGAAACATGATTTAATCTCCCTGTCAGACTTATGAGTTGTTACACATAAAGATGAAACACAATGTTATTTGACCAACCAGTCTTATACTGTGATGAGACATGGTGGAGTTCCTATACTGTGGATGAAGTCTTAGGTTAGTGTAGTCAGAGACAGGGAAATAGCAATAACTGTGTTGCTAGAGGTTTGGGTAACTATGTCTGAGATTCAATCAAAATTTGTCCTTTACCATGACTCACAATTAAATGCAAGGGTTTATTTCTGTTAGTTCAGCTGTTAGTTCAGCAACCAGCTGTTAGTTCTTGTTGAGGAAAGCATAACACTTTTATTCAATTATAGGTAAAAGTTCAGGACAAACATTGATTGAATCCTGGTGTAAGTCAATGTCTGATGAAGAAATCAATGATGCAAAGAGAAACCAGGAAGAAACATGTTCATGTTCAACATTGTGCTGTGAGTTTCACTGAAACCTGAATTTTCATCAATTCGGTTATCATATTCAAGGAATCTACAATTCTATTTAAAACCAAGTTAACAATGTTAGAGGGCAATATCACAACAGAATGCACATTCATTCATTTACTTATTTGTGATTTGGCACATTAAAACAACATCATCAATTATTCTTTTCTGAGATTAGGACATTTTTTGCACTATAGAAATATCCAACCTTTTAAACAAAGTAATAGAGAAAATGGTTATTTCTCTTTGAATTTTTATTCTGGTCCTGAGCAAGGGCATTGCTGACACAAAGTTTCTTTGTTTTGCTTAGCTGTTTGCAAATCCTCCCCTGACCTCAATGCTGAGGCTTCAGCTAATAGGTATTGAGCATATTAATTTAGGCCCATAATCGTTATCAAGCTCAAGCATACACATAAAGCCAGCCTAGCATCAAACTCCTGAGATTTGAGAAGTCATGCCCTTCAACACTGTTAATTGTGTACTAAATCATTGGGGTGTCTTTACCTTCTATCTTAATCATTTTGCCTCTCACTCCAAGCAGTTGGCAAATTGTAGAGATTAGGAAGCCATGTTTGGAGGGATAATGTTGAAGGATGAAGACAGTGTGAAAGTATATGTGGTAGTGGGTGTGTGTGTGTGTGCGCTTGTTTGTGTGTATGTGTGCACGTGTGTTTGTGTGTGCTTCTTGTGTGCATGTGTGTGCAATGCTAATGTGTGGTTTGCAATTTAATTAAAGAATAAGAAAGGAAGGAAGAAGCGGTTTATGTCCATCACAGGAAATTGGATCTGAACCCTCTTTCAGCATTGCAATTCAAGCAATGTATTATGCTGTTTTGGTTGGAGGCTTATGAGAGAGATAGACTCACTGAATTTTAGGCTGTTTCTTCCATGGCTAATTGAGGATATTTAGTGAATATAGTCATGAAATCTTCATAAAGGGGTTATTATTGATTGATAAAAGCTTTTTGGAGCAAATAAAAAAAACAATATTTTTAGTGACCTGTTTTTTTTTTGAGCTACAATGCAACCGCTTTTACGTCTTGCAGTACATGATGCATACATAGATGCATTGTGTACAAGAAATTCCTTAAGCATATTATACTAGACATTCCATCTTACCATTTTGCTGTGGGATGGCCAAATCATTTCTGCTTCCCATGGTACATAGCAGTGCCCACAGAGCTTTAATGGTATGCACACAACAACCTTCCACACTTTATTCACAGCACTGAACACCTATTAAATGTATGTGTACAGCATTAGCTTTTTATTTTTTAAATGGGAGCACCATTTTTTCTCATCAGTTTTGATCTTGGTACAAGTCTGTCTTATTCATCAGCCCCACCCACCTCAAAACCAAATTTAATTTGTTGGTCATGTTTGTAGAACTTTATTTTACAGTTTTCCTGATATCCATTCAGTTATCTGGGGTAACCAGTGGGCCACCACTCAGCTGAGAGAGAAAGGAAGGCCAGCATTTGGTTGTGATCCCAGCACTCCGCTTTCAGAAATGATTGTTGTACCCACATCTCCATATAATACAGCGCTGTCTTTTTTCCTGAAGCACTGGCTCCTACAGCCCTGTATGTACAATGGGTCTCAGTTCTACACTTTCCATCTTTACTTGAAAGCCACCATTTTCAGCCACTCCGGGAAGTATAGGGTCTCTCTATATTAACCTGGCAATCAGATTTGAGAATTGTGCATTGGTCAGGGTGTGTGGAAGCATTATGGTTTGACTTTTAGAGCATTTTTCGATATCTTCTTGTGTTGATCTTTACCATATTTCTGTGGACTTCAATAATTCTGGTTTGCATGCAAACTCACCCACAATGTACCCACCACCCCCCCCCCCCCCCCCCCCCCCCCCCCCAACACGCACACATGCACACGCACACACACACACACACACACTACAAATCAGCCAAATACTGTGGGACTGAGGAGACAGCTCATTCCTATGGCAAAATGGAAGATGTTCTTTTCTTTGCAGAGGCCCATTACTGCACATCCACATCTGTGTATCTAGGTACCAAATATAGACATATAGCCCCACACTCTCAAGCCAGACATTTTATATGTTTCTAGATATAACACCTGGCTGCATAACATGACATGTCACAATCAAAAACAAGTGAATGCCCTAACCTCCATCCAATTAAAGTACCGTAGATATCCTGTAGCAGAAATAGAAAGCTGTCTTTCTATTTAGAATAATATATCAAGACCAATATTGAAGCTACCACATGCTTGGCCTTAACACATCTTTACTGGAGTTCAGTGTGTGAGCTCTGCAGTTTAGCTTGTAGCTGGAACATCAGATATTGCTTTAATTACACATTTCTTTGTTCCCCTGAGTGCAACAAGCTCTCTTAAAAAAAAAAAAAAAACATGTTTTCTTTGAGATGAAATACCCTTTTAACTATCAAGCTGATTATGGTTGATCTTGTATGGTGTAAGATCACTTTTGTGTATCTTAGTGTTGCGCACAGTCTGTCAGATGACCGTTCCCTTTTTGCAACCATGAATTAATTTTTTTAGATGCACTAAAAACCAATGGGATTGTCATATTCTCAGTATATTTACTCATGCTTTACTTCAATAAATGAAAGTAAAGCTTTCAATCACACAAACAGCTTGCAGCACTTTAGGGTGCAGTTAAAATCTGAGCAAGAGAAAAAGGGAGAGAGAAAGACAGAGTCAGAAAGAGCACTTTTATTTGTCTAGACATTTTAATGGTAACATGTCCAAACTTCCATTCCGTATTCTGTGAACAATGTGTCACACAGATCTTAAACATCCATCTACAGGAGCAGTCAAGTGAGCACCGGAAGCACGCCATTGGGCAATGAGGCGACCATTGATGATTCTGTCTTTCCTCACAAACTTGCTCGGAACATGAGTGCCGGGGGAGACACAGACCTGTGAAAAAGTAGGCCAGTGCTCTTTTAGTTGAGTTTAATTAGAATTTGGGCCTTTCTGTGACATTGAGAATGGATCCATGACCGATCACACTAGCCTTGTACAATTACTGGCAGTTCTGGTGAAAGGGCTTTTCACCAGCTGTATAGGCATTATATCTTTTGAGCTCCAATTAAGAAATGAAATGACTGTGAATTAGAAGACTGGTAATTTAGAGTCCTGTAATGATATAGCTTATACATTGTCTGTATGAAAGAGGAGGCATCACTGTCAAATTTTTGTGTGGTGAGAGGAACAACTGTTGAAGTATGGAATTCAACAGCCACATGCCCTGTTTTCTTTCACCCTCTTATCATAAATGCAGGATATTTTGCATCCAAAGATTATATTCCTTTTTATTTTGACTGTTATAAATTAAGCTGAGTAGTTCATAAAGTTCCAGTCTGATAACACTGTGTCACATAGTCATGTTCAATTATTCACATTGTCATCATTGACAAATTTTTTAAAGTAAAAGAGAGCAAAGATAAAGATCATAGGATGATTTCACAGACATTTCAGCAATGGTGTTCTCCTTTTTTCAAAAGATGAAGAAAACATTCAGAGCAAGCCAACATCAGAACAATAAATAAAACATACTGCCCAGGTGTTCACAGTGCTACTAATCTGTTAATTGTAGATTTTTTTTATCTTTTCATAAACACTGTGCTTGTCACTGGTTGAGAAGGGGAGAAAAAACATTCATGTGAAGCATAATGCATTGCTGTAAAACAGGGAGAGAGTAGAATAACTGGGGAACATAACATAATGCTTCATATTTATTAATACAATAGACCAGTGGTCTTAAGTCCTGGTTCTGGAGAGCTGCCCAATCATATGGTTTTTCATTTTACTCAGCACTTAATTGCCAGATTAAAGCAGTTGATTACCCAGTAAATTGACCAAGTTAATCATCTTGGATGTGAACTGGTTTTAGAATTTAAGCCAAAAACGCAAGTCTCTGATGCTAGAGCAATAAACCAGAATATAAGGTGAATGCAAAAATGAATTTGTTCTATTGATTGCAAAAGTTTTTTAATAGTTACTAATAATTTAAACAATATGCCAATAATTAAATTAACTATTAAAAGGTAGCAAGCTGGTCTGCTGAGACATGTCTGCTTACCAGTTCTTTCAAAACATTTTCTTTTGGTGATGGAATTTCCTATTGCAAAGGTCTGTGTCTGCTGCAAGAAAAGTAGAATTTTCAGAACACAGTTAAAGTTCTTCAGAAAGCAACTGGTAACCAAAACAAGACCTAGGCTTAGACAGTCATCAGTGTTTGACAAAAAGTTTGGCTGAAAGCTAATTGGGAATCAAATCCAAGGGCAAGTGTTTAATGTAATGTAGGCCTAAATCAAGACTACTGTGTAAGTGACTGCGAATATCTGACATAATCTCTCCTGAGCCTCTAGTGGCATGAGACTTTAGATAACTGGTGCCTCTGCAACTACTCCATAGAAGTAGGTCACTGTGATCACATTTCTGGAAGCAGAATTTCGAAACGCGTGATAATTCACCTCAGAAAACCACCGGTCTCCAAGACAAGACTAAATCAAGGCCCCTGGCGCAAGCGTGGCTGCGCTGAATATCGACCGGTGGCTCCATCTGCCTAGATATGACACTTTCTGAAAAGCCTAACCTGAACTCAAGAGGGAATAAGAAAATGATTGATTTTTTTTTTCATTCTGGTGCAAGGATGAGTTGCAAGAGATTAAATTTTGAATAACCATTCTCTGTAGTGTGGGAAAACCAATATGCCAAGGAGTTGCCACTGAGAGGGAAAACTGCAAGCCAGATAAAAAGAGAAGGAGTTTATTTTTGGTTGTACATTTTTTGTTTTCTGAGGGAGTTCCCACCATCTGCATTCTTGCAAGGTCTGGAAACAGACTTCATCCCTATTTAGCCAACTGAATATTCATGCCTTAACAATGTGGATTGCATATTCCATGGAGCACTATAGGAGACTGTTTATATGTTTCTGCAATGTTAAAACATTCTGTCATCTGTTAAATGAGTTGGATCTCATACAGTAGCGAAAACATGACTCTTAAACCTTGGCCCTCTGACCACCCCTTCACTTGTTGGGAAGTTATCTATAACAATTCCAGCTCTGAATCAAAAATCAAGATGCTAATTCAGCCTTAGCAATGCGACAAGCAAACAGCATGGAGAGAGTGAGAGCTATCTTACATTTTTTTTTATAATTGTATTTATTTTTCTTGTCTATGTACCGTTCTTCCAGGTTATGTTATTATGACTTAGATTTAATTAATAGATTTGCTGTAGTATTATTGCTAGATGCACTTTTAGATTTGTTGATGTCTGTATCTAATCCTCGTACGTCGCTTTAGATAAAAGTGTCTGCTAAATGAATAAATGTAAATGTATCTCCAAAACAAAATCAAAATGCAATTCCTCCTAACAAATAATTGCATAATCACACAAGCTGTGTGTGCACTTCAGCAGAATATGGCAACAACAAGCCAGGGTGAAAAACACATAACAGCCACCCCCTCCTACCACAAAAAACCAACAAAATTTCATGTAAGCCTCCACATCATGACAGTGCACACAGCCAAGCAACGGTTAACGACAGACACTCAAGAACCATGGACAGTGGACAGCGGTCATGGCATTTTGGAACCCACCACCACAAACAATCAGTATTGTTAATAAATAATATTATTAGATTGGCACAGTGGCCTGTTAAATATATATGTTAAGGTTTTTTTGGGGAAACAGTCAATGGACAACTCATTAAAAGTTAATCTTGAAAACGGTGTGGATAATAAGTTTGCAACGACACCCTCCTCACTAGCGATAACATTACTCACGGCTTCGATTCTGAACCAACACGCTAACTAGCTAGTTTACCAGTGTTTTTTTTCCCCTGCTAGCTTTTAATTTGTGTCCCTCACAGTGGGTGGAACTTGTCATCATGTTACTGATAACAAACTCACCCATGTAGAGGGAAGATATGATTGGTCAATTTTACTGTCATTTTAAATTAGTTTCTCATTGAATTACTATTGCTCAGCCCTGTAAATATATAGCTGGACCACCAATCACAAAGCTGAAAGCATAGCATCTTACTCCCAGCAACTTTAGGGTCGGAAAATTCTGATAGGGAGACGAAGGGGTTCTTTCATTTCACCCTTCACATTCCAACACAAAATGAATAGGCAGGTTTGAAGGGTTTATTTCCTCAGAAACATTTTGTTTAGATGTTGATTGTCAAATTATGAATTTATAAAATAAAATTAGAACTGATGACTTTTAAAAATCCAATTTTTTAGAATATCTTTGGCCCTCTCAGAGTGCCAATAGGGCCCTGACAGTTCCCCTCTGATCTAATGCTCTCCACAAACATTGGTCTCTGTTTGTATCTTTTTTTTATTAATCTGAAAGCAAATTTGGAGATAGACCTCAAGATCCACTTAACACTGGTATTTTTTAGCTGTATATGAAGTTGTGTAATTTGAAAATGCCATTGTGCAATCATCAGGGGCTAATAATGGAACTGAATTAGTAATTAGACGATAAAAGTACATTTCTGACCCCCTCCTAAAATGATGTCCATGAGCATTTACTTTTCCAAAGAGTCACCAATATCATACTGGTTCATTCTCTGGCTCTGTTTTTTAAATATTTATTCAGGTGAAATCAGGAAGTGGCTGATGTTTAATCAGTCTTTCAATACATTTGTATTTAATAAAACAGATAAAACATACTTTATTGATCACATGCAGGCAGGACAACTAGTCAGGCTCCATCTGAACAAGCTGAGCAACGATCAGCAGAACATGAAGAACATCATCTGGTGAATTTCTTTAAACATACACAGTGCAAGCTGAAAGCCTTTTGTTTTGTTATACATTTATACATACATACTGTTAGGATATTTTGCCCTTCTCCATGGAACCAAATGCAGGGCAATGAAGAACACGCTGACGACTTCTCTTAAGAGAATGTTGGTTTATTACAATGCACAAGGGAGAGACAAACTCAGAACATTCGGGCTGGCTGTGCCGAGAGAATCTCTAAAGAATAAAGTTGTGTGGTGTGTTGATATACAGTTCATTGTCATACATATCAAAGGAATGACATAAGGGGCAGGCCAGAGACAACTGGTCTTGTCCCTCCATGGGAACCCTGGCAGAGCCATTAGCAGAGGTATGCTGTGGAGACAGGATACCCTACACAAATGCAAATGTTTGGTTGATGACTGGAGCTGGCTAGGCCAAAGGTGTCATGAAGTGGAGGTGTCACAAAGTACGAATACAGCATACAACACAGTTCTGTCACCTACAGTAAGCCTTAAATAATATAATAAAAACCTGGAACCTATACATACTTGCATACATGCATAGTTACACAGTATTTATAAGCAGTTAAAGCCACCAAGTATAAACCACAGCCTATTGTTTATTAACATAATAAGCAATAGGTATCTATACTGTTGAGGGTAATCCAATCTCATATTCCTCCAGGGTCAGGAATGTGCATGCTATTCTTGAGTTTTCACAGATAATTGAAAAAAATGTATTTGCTTGTGGTTGGATTGATTTAATCAGGAATGCTGAATAGATTTTTTTTTTATATTGATAGATTTTTTTCTAATTGATTGATTATTTATGAACACAGCTAAGTTACTTTAGCTTATACATTTTTAATTATGATAATTCTCATAGTCCAACAGATGTATTTACATTTCATCTTTGGCATGACATGAAAACAGTTTTTCCAGAATCGCCTCGGTGCCATTGTTTGTGAACTGTAATGTCTCTCCCTCTCGCTCTCTCTCTCTCTCTCTTTCCCCCCTTGACAAATAAGTGGCAAGCTGGGGTGCTCCATAGGACAAGTACTTAATTAATGATTAAAAATATCATGGTGTGAGTAATAATTGCAATGAATTTCTAGGTAATGACTCTTCAAATGTCCAGTGAAGTAATGAAATTGGATTCACAGCATAATTCAGTCTGACATGCAGTTTCTGAAGGCATTGCACCCCTGACCTTGAAGCAGTTAGTAAACTAGTGGGGGGAGCGATGAAGGGGCTTTTTGGAGAATTAGGACAATTGTTCATAGAGACAAATGATTATATTGTTTAATTGTATTGTACATTTGGTTATCCAAATGGACAACATACAGTGCCCTCCACAAATATTGGCACCCCTGGTAAACATGAGTAAAACGGGCAGTAAAAAATCTTTATTATTTACCTTTTTGATCTTTCATTCAAAATATTATCAAAAATCTAACCTTTATCTGAAGTTGAATGATTGAATGGAAAAACTAAATCTTATAATGAAATATTTTTCACTAAAATATGTGTGCCACAATTATTGGCAACCCTAGAAATTATTATGAGTAAAATCTAACTAAAGTATATTCCCATTCATATTTTATGTTTTAAAGTTCACTTGAAGGATTAGGAACACTTAAATGGTCAGCCATGACTTCCTTTCTTACTGAACTTTTTCCAACTCGTCACATGTACATTTAGGGGTGAAAACACATTGGATCATTGTTACACCCCATTCAAGAACGATTACAAGGCCAACTCTCCCCCAGCTTTTGGTAAAGCTTATCACGTCATCATCTTAGTCATACTAAAATATAAACAAAGGCTAAGACAGGGAGCTCCAGTAATGAAAGAGGTCAGATGCTGGTCTGTCCAGTCAGAGGCCACATTGTAGGACGCACTAAGTGACATGGACTGGGTGAGCTTTGCTGGCGTCAACATGCTTACGGAAGTGGTGAAATGCTTCATATCCAAGCTTACAGACGATATCATTCCCATGATAATTGTTTAGGTCTTTCCTAACCAGAAACCATGGGTTGATAATACAGTCCGCAAGGCTCTGAAAGCATGCACTGCTGCCTATAATGAAGGGCTCAGTTCTGGAGCTATGTCACTGTACAAAGTGGCATCCTACAAGCTCAGAAAAGTTATGAAAGCGGCTAAGAGGTGGTATAGGGAGTGGAGGCTCACCTGTGTGACCATGATAGCAGACGCTTGTGGCAAGGACTTCGGATGATCTCGGACGAATGCACACCTTGGCTGACGTGAACTCTTCACTGATTGAAGATTTAAACACCTTCTATGTACACTTTGAGGACAGTAGCACGAGTGCGAACACTGATAGTACTGCTAACACGGTGTCTTGTGCTAGCTCAACTGTAGCGGACAACCTAACAGGTGAGGACCGCCAACTATCCGTCTCAGAGCACAACGTGAGGAGAGCTCTGAGATGAGTGAACAGCAGGAAGGCAGCCAGGCAAGATGGCATCACTGGGCAGGTGCTAAAATCATGTGCTGACCAGCTAGCCCCAGTGTTTACCTTGGTTTTCAACCTGTCTCTGTCCAATTCTGTCTTCCCCACATGCTTCAAAATGTCCACCATTGTCCCTGTATTTAAGAAGACTAACCCGACCTGTTTAAATGACTACAGTCTTATAGCACTATCATCTGTGGTGATGAAGTGCTTTGAGAGACTCATTAAAGCCTTCATCCGTTCATCTCTGCCCAGCTCATTAGACCTCCTTCAGTTCACCTATTGCCCCAATAGGTGTACTGATGATGCCATCTCCCATGTCCTCCATTCCGCCCTCTCCCACCTGGACATCGTAAATGGAAACTGTGAGAGCCTGCTGTGTGCGCCACTGTGTGCGCCTCCAGTTCCAGAGCCCTCAACACCCCCGAAGGCTGTGTCCTGAGTCCACTGCTTTACTACCTTTACACCTATGATTGCATAGCCACTCACAGTTCCAACATCATTGTGAAATTTGCAGATGACACAGTGGTGGTTGGCCTGATCTCCAGCAACAATGAGACAGCCTATTTGGACGAGGTGGAGGTGCCACCATCATGGTGTAAGGACAACAACTTGCACTTGAATGTCTCTAAGACCAAGGAGATGACGGTGGACTTCAGGAGGGAGAAGCACCACTCAGGATCAATGGGACCCTGGTAGAAAAAGTGAGCAGTTACAGGTACCCTGGAGTTCATATTTCTGAGGACCTGACATGGTCCACACACATCTCCACCCTGGTGAAGAAGGCAAGGCAGCGCTTGTAACACCACAGGTGGCTGAGAAAGTTCAAGAGCTCCACAGCACTCCCTCTACTTCACTACAGTAGGGTCTGTGCTCTCTGGGATCTTCACTGACTGGTACGGCAATTGCAGATCTCAGGACAAGAGAGCCCTTCACAATGTGATCTGATGCGCCGAACGCATCACCGGAACAGCACTGCCCTGCCTCCAGGACATCTACACCAGGCGGTGCAGGTCCAGGGAAAACCGGCTCATTAAGGACATTCACCATCCCAACCACAAACTGGCCTCTGGCAAGCGTCTCCACTCCATCATGGCCAGGACTGAGAGGCTGAGAAGGAGCTTCTTCCCTCAGGCCATACAATCCATAAACACTTAAAACCTCATACAACTCACATCCTGTACTTGTATTTGTACTTATTTTGTACTCTCCATCTTTGCAGCTCAGCACCTCTACACACTGTTTATAGACTGATAATTGTAATTGTTTATAAGTTATCTATGTATTGCTTATTTTACTTTTTACTCTATGTTTATTAGGTACATATTTCCTCATTTATACCCAGTATATAGCTTATATATTATTTTTATATTGATTTTTGTTACTTACGTTTGCTGTTTGCACAGTAGTGGCGGCTGGTGAACTCAAAACAGGGGAGGAACAAACTTTACCTATATATCTATCAAATTATTCCAACCTGTTCCCATTTATCCTCCTTAATTAACAAGAAACACCAAAATAGAGCTTTTTGGTGGGTTTGGAGTAGACAGAAAGATATACATGTCTCATCCCCATGGTGAAGTATGGTGGTGGATCTGTGATGTTGTGGGGCTGTTTTTCTTCAAAAGGCCCTGGACAACTTGTTCAGATACATGGCATCAAGTACTAGTAGATATTAGATAAAAACCTGACTGCCTTAGCCAGGAAGCTTACACTGGGCCATGGCTGGATCTTCCAGCAGGACAATGATCCAAAGCACACCACAAAGTCAACACAAAAATAGTGCATTGACCACAGAATCAAGGTTTTGCCATGACTACCACAGTCCCCTGACCTAAACCCCATAGAAAACGTGTCGGATGAGCTGAAGAAGAGACTCCACAAGCATGGACCTCAGAATCTGAAGGATATGGAGATATTCTGCATGGAGGAATGGTCTCAGACCCCTTGCCATGTGTTCTCCAGGCTCATTAAGCATTGTAGGAGAAGGCTCAGAGCTGTTATAATGGCAAAGGGAGGCTAAACAAAGTATTAAATGAAGGGATCCCAAAAATTGTGGCACACATGTTTTAGATATTTTTTTTTTTATCTCATGATAAGTTTTAGATTTTTCTTTCAATAATTATTCTGCAAATAAAGGATAGATTTTTCTGAATATTTTGAATGAAAGATCAAAAGAGTAAACAATAAATATTTTTTTTTTTATTGCCCATTTTGCTCATGTTTACCAGGGGTGCCAGTATTTGTGGAGGACACTGTAGTTGTCTATGCTGAAAAAAACAACTAATTATTCCCCCCCTGATGATAAGAAATTCTGTCTGGGATGTTGAAATAATTCCTTTCTTCTGAAAACTACTCCAGAGAATTGGAGAGATTGATTGAGTGCATGTTTTACCTGAAACATACTTTCAAGGCACATTTCCCCTGTGATCTACTAAGGCTCTTCTTCAGTTGCTAACAATTATCTCTGTCAGTGTCGGTAAGCAACTGTTCTTTGGCTCATAATTCAGTAGAGGCAGTGGGAGATGTCTTTGACGAACGGGCCACAGTGGGCTGCCATGACAACTCCCCCACAAGCACAACATTAAACACACTCATGGGCTGGATAAGTTGTGAGAGGTGGCTTCAGCAGGAAAGGGCCACTGGACTATGAACTCAGCAAAGCCTTTAAACTGTAAGTTCAACAGTCCTTGGAGGGAATGCATCATGGATACTTTGTTTTGCAAAGTAGTGTCTCCCCGCCCAAAAACAGAATCGCAAATGTAGTATTCTTAAAATGTTCCACATTATGGCTTGTGAGGAAGCATCATTCAGAGGCTTCTTCACTTATGCTTCTAGCATGCATACTTGATGATTATTTTATTTGCAAAACAAAACATTTATTTACAATTATTACAATAAAGGCATAGACAAATTATAAGATAATACAATATGTATTTTTCTCAGACACGCTAGGGGTTCCTGCTGGCCTGCTGTGGGTGTGGCATCCTGTGTTCGGTGTGGGACGCCTGTCTGCAAGGCTGGTTTTGAGTTTGACTTTTTTACTGTGGATGGTGTCCTTCAGCTGTTGACACACTCACAGGTCGCTTCTTCCTCCAGGGCTTCTCTCAGGCTAAGGCCTGTTGGTCTGAATATTTCACCAAAATCAGAGGCAAAGACCCAATAAACTGACCTTTGCCTTTTTAAGGGCATATGCATTACAACAAGACCAGTCTTTAATCCTTCTAAGGGCATAAAAGTCTATTTTAGAATTCCAAAAGACCTGTTTTCTTGTCTCCAATAGAAAATTTGCAGCAGAAATTTTGTTATATTGTCTTGACCACAGGCTTACTAGAAATTGTCCATGACAGATGATGGATTGAAGGCAAAGTGTCAAATTCTAGAATAGTCATAAAACAATTCCTTCAAACCCCTTTGCAGATTCTTTGAAAAAAGGGAAAGTCTCAATACAATAAACAGTTAACACATCGTTCAACAATGCAATCAGTGAAACCCGTGAATGTCACAACTGATAAATGTACTTTTTTCCATACTTAGAGGACAATATTAAGTGATAATGTGTCGTGACCATGGAACTACTTACTTTTGACATACTGTAGACCACATAGTGATGCAGGAATCGTAACAGCAATTAGAGAGGCATATATCTCACTGATGACAATTGGTAGTCTGTGGGCACCTGACACTACTATAAAAAATGTAGCTCCTGCTCATTCATTCTTCCTGGACTGCAGATTTCCAGCCCTGGTTAGCTACTGACACAGCCTATGATCAACAAATGCTGTTAAGACCAGAGGGTCAAGCTCATAGTCAGTGAAAGGACTGATGTGGAGCCCAGATTTATTATTGTGCTCATGTGTTAGTTGACCATTTTGAATGATTGAACTTTCTTCTTTTTTTATTTTTTTTAACTCAGGCCTAACTGCTTAGCCTCTTATTGCAGCCCTCTCCCACCCAGAGGTAGATACGAGCACGCGACTCCTCTGATACATGTGACAAACGAACTATCACTTCTTTACACACTGCAGATGCACCAGAAATTACATACTGCCTATATCATCAGAGGATGAGGAAAGTCAACATATATCCAGCTAGTACAATTGCAGGCACCCAGCCAGCAAAGGGTGGCCACTAGAGAGCTCTGGGAATAATGATGTTTGTAATGAACTCATGAACTGGGCTAAATCTGCTGTTGCTTTGCCAGTGCCGCTGGCCATAGCTCATAATAGCACAGCTAGGCCTTGAGCACCCAGTCGCTTGGCTCATGCCTGCTTCCCAAGTAAACATCTTACTGTGTAAGTCACCTGAAAGCTCCAAGCTATATATTTTTTAAGTAGTTTTCCCCATATAACAAAGATCGCATGAGCCTTTACATTACCCTTGTAAGGAAAATGTATGTTTTTTGTGCATACATAAAATAAAAATAAGTACTTTTGTTGACTCAAGCACACAGGAAATGTATGTATGTGGCTGGTATCAGGTCTGAATTGTGAAAAATGGTATAGTCTAGTGCCCCCTGTATCTCTGGGGAAAGTGTGCTGTGAGGTTGAACACATATGCTATTAGGGTGGGGAAAGATTGCAAAATGAATTTCAATGGAATTTCTACTGATTTTGGTATTGCACATTTCGAAGTTGAATTCTTCACATCAGCACTGTCTGAATTTTATTTCACCAATCAGCAGTGCCCCAAACCTCACCCAATATGGTATATAGTATAGAGCCATTGGCTGATTTGTCATTAGCAACATGATGAGATATATTTCTTTGAAGCCAAAATTACCACCAGCCAGTTCAATTAATTAATTAATAAATTAGTTAGCTTTGCCAACAACTATGGAACGCTTACTTTGGTGGCTGCAGCAGCAGTGTAGGAGCTCCTCTCTTTGGATTATTTTCATTCACTGGTTCATATGCATGGCTGCAGTGGTTCACATACACGGCTTGATTCTGCTGCTCAGGTCACAGATCTGCAGCACTCTGTCATAATTATATCATTTTAACATCACCTTGCTACAGTGAAGAGTGCTGAGCAGCAAAGCAAGCATGCCATTGCACCGGAGCATAATATACTTTCAACTACACTTAAACTTATGGGTAATAATGCAGACCAGACACACCTACACACAGTAATTCTCCTTTTCACATTTTAGATAAAACATAAACTCATCATGCCAGCACTGATTATTTTGCAAAGCTAAACGTACTTTATTTTATAGTCACATAACAGTCTAGTTTAATTTAAACATGCAGCTATTTCAGGAATGCTGTAAATAAATACATTTTTTGACAGACTGTGTTTGTATATTATTTGTTATGGAATGGGTAAAATACTGGCCACTAACCAACAATATGTTGATTGTTAGAAACCTATGACATTCTCCATGCTAATCACATCAACAGGTCAACACACCTCTTACACAGGTCCAGCTGGGATACCCGTTTCAAAGGTCTTGTCTGAAACTGAATAGCATGAACTTGCTGTGGGTCTCTTATTTGTATTCCCCACCATTTTTCTTAGCGTATTTGCTTTAAAACATAGTTTTTTATTTAATTAGGTGTAGATAGGGGTAGCAGTGTGCCTAAATTATATGTGCTTCCGCAGGTCTCACTCTCAAAAATGATCTTGTCAATTTCAATGTGACACTAAACACAGCAGGTAGAAGTAATTTCCCTCTGATTATGTTGAAATCTCATCTATTATTTAGTCTGTAAGTGACAGCATATATTAAGGCTTAATGAGGGCTTTCAGTTACTCTCAGACTAAATTGTCTGCTACAATTGTCCTCCTGAGCCTGTCCCCGTTTACATAAAAATAGAGATGGCACGGAGTCCCATTCTGAGCAGGGTCTTTGTGCTCAGTTGTAATGATATAATTGACTTGCAGATGCCCTTAGTCAGGGTGACTTACAACACAGCTGCAAAAAGTGATTTACATGTTCTTTTACCCAGTGAAGCACCTGTTTTCTAACAAGGGAAGCTAAGGGACATTGGTTTTCCCTACTGACTAGGGAGTCTTGTGGTCTGGACTAGAACAAGACAGTACTGCACTGCTGGGAAAAACACTTTTGTCTTTTAATTAATGATTACAAAAAAATTTCATTGTTGAAACTGAGACAGTTGTATGTATTTATTTTACTTTGTGGTATTTATGTTTCATGCATTATATTGTTAAGGAGGTAATCAATTCAGTTTCAGCTGTTTTCTTTAGTTATGTCATTTGTGGAAATTAGGAAATGCTTAGAAATAAAAAATGTGGTGAAAAACAACAAACCCATAGAAATGCATTATCATTTGGTTGATGTATGCAGCAATAGGAAGCTGATTTTGATTGTGTTAACTGTGAAACTGACAGCCTCTTATCTGATTAAGCCAGTTTTTCACAGAGCATCCACAATATTATGTTAGCCATGTGAGGAGTTGAGGTGTTGAAGTCCAGGTTTAATACAGTGCTGCACAATGCTTTATTTTTTTAAAAGGAGAAGAAAATATTTAGTAATGTTGAAAGTAGGAACAAGATATGAAATAGATTCAGATTAACTGAGAATATTGTCCAGATGAGTGTACGAAGTGTATGGTCATACAGATGATGCATGTTCCCCTCAAGAGCATACTTAGAGTATTCCCTCTGACACCTCTCATATTCTAAATGAGAAGCATTAACTCATGCCTAAAAACTCATGAATTTAAAGCCTCTCAATGCAAATATAAATATCTGAGGAATCCTTTTATCTCATTCCACATTCAATAAAACTCCTGAATATACTTAAAATAATAATGATCATACAGTCAGAATGACATTAATCATTGCGTCTTATGCAGTAAGTGAGTTGAGAAACATGTAACATTGAGGGTCCAGTGTAATTATGAGGGGAGCTAAATCACTTTATCCTGATGTAATTGTGTGGCCTGCAGATGTAATGTGACTAAACAAAAGTATGTGCAATTCATCAGCATCATATAATGTGACGTGATGTTAACCTATACTGTGCATGATCTGTGAGTTTTGTGACCACCAGTGTTGTTATGCCAGACATGCTTTGACACAAGACAATAGTCTGGGAAATAAGAAAATGTTTAATTGTGTCACATTTAATGGGATTTTTGTGTTGAATTGTGTAATCCACTGAATTACATATCTAGCTAAAGTACACTTTATCACCAAATTTAGGGTTATTGAATGTGAAGAGATTTATTTTTGCTTCATTGGCTCACTTCATGCAGGAAGTTGGGACACAGACTTTGGCATAGACATTTCTGTTTATTTTAGACCATGGTTTTTTTGTGTGTGCACTGAGGGCTACTAAACTGTTTTGGAGCTGTTGTAAGGCAAACAAGCCACCCTATGACAGCTGAATTTTTAAGTCTTTAAATTAAAAATAATTAAATAAAATATATAAAAAAATATAATTCCTTAATTTATGTTGTTAACTCCCCTTCGACTCAGTTGATATTCTGTAAATTATTTAAGAATTTTATGCAATTGAATGGAAATACATTTTTATGGCTTATTGTATTTAAACACAAATGTTGGACGATTCCAGGTTTTCATGGATAATGTAGACTGACTGATGTTCTGTCTCAAAAAGAATTAATGCATCGGATTGCTTTAATTATTGAAGTTTGTTAAAGCAAATTTCAGGAGAGGTAATCTCCAGACAACCCTTAACTCAAATATCACTATCTGTCCAATCCGTTTGTCTACACAGGTACTAATTCGCCATGTACCTTCTCTCCCATCACGCTCTCTGCTTCCGGTATAGTTCTCCGTTTTTAGCATCATCTGCCATTAGCACTTGTCACTTTGCCACGGACAAGCAGCTCTACCCTTCTGTCACTGGATTTCCGACCCATCCAGGACAACTTCCATGTAAAGGACTAAGTTCTTCAGCTTTTGTTTTTATTCCCAAACCACTGGATTCCATTTTAAGTGAACTGTATTTGTCTCCTAACGTGATACGAGCTCCCTGGTTTGTTGTACAGGACTAGACTGTGCGAAGGTTCAGTTCTATTTTCTTTTACTAAATCTCATAAACATTTCCCTAATGGATATTGTTTACGGACTTGAATTATTTATGGATTGATCTGGGATGTTGCTAGGCTACTGGAGGCTTCCTGACCAATCATGCTCGGATTACATTTTGTGCAACAGTCAGGCTTCTGATGACATCACCGCTGCAACTGCAGGAGTTTTTCCTTGCCACTGTCACCACTGGCTGCAGTGCCTGTGTTGGGCCTCAGGCCTGGGTTCTACCACGCAGCCATTTGTAACAAGACACAACATAACATAATGGCACATGGTGGCCATTCCCTCGCCTACCTCATCCTTGCGCTCTCCTGTTCTGCTTCCCTCCTCTCTCCCTCAGACACGCATCCTCACATATTCACATGCATCCGCACAAACAGGTGAACTGGAGCCAGCAGGCTCCTCCTAACCGCTGTATAGTCGGCCGCATGCTCTGTATAGTCTTCCCCTGCATGCTCTGTTAATCCTGTCCCACCTTCCTCCTGTCTCCCTGCTACAGGTGTCTGAGGCAGCCCTCCACTATGCCTGTTTCCAGCAGCAAGCCAGCTGCAATTGCTCACCCGGAGGAAATGCTCCCTAAAGTTTTCCCTTCTCTCCCTGCTGCCAATGTCCAAGCTGGATTCAGTGGGCTCCAACCGGCACCCACTGCATCAGCTGGCCCACCCCGCACACTCCCAGCAGCCTGGTAGTGCAGTCTTCCACCCTCCCTGCTGTCACCGTCCCCTCAGGAGTTGGTGGGCTTCATCTGGTGCCCGTGTCATCAGCTGTTGCTCTGCCCCTGCATGCTCTAAGGGACCTGGTACAGCGCCACTCACCGTACCCCTTCCCCTCTGTCGCCATTCCCTCTGGAGTTGGTGGGTTCCAACTGACGCCTGTTGTGTCAACAGTCCTGCCCTTGAATGGTTCTAGGGACCTGGCACTGCACTTCACCCTCCCCACTTCCGACATGCCCTCAGGAGTTGGTGGGCTTCACCTGGCACCCACGTTGTCATCTGTTGCTCTGCCCCTGCATGCTTCTAGGGACCCGGCAACACACTTCTCCCTCCTTGCTTCCGACGTCCAAGCTGGAGCTGGTGGGCTCCACCTGGTGCCCGAGCTGCCAGTTTACCTGCCGCTGCACATTCCCACGGACCTGGCATTGTTCCCCTCTCCTCCACTGCTGCTGTCCCTGCAGGAGTCAACTGGCTTTCCCTGGTGCCTGCGCCATGGGCTGTTATTATGCCATTGCACACTCTG
>JAFBMS010002724.1:0-25260 GCA_019788955.1 Albula glossodonta | reverse complement strand
TCACTACACACACACACACACACACACACATATATATTGATTAAATTTGAACACACAAGATACTGTGTAAAGGCTGAAATATGGTGAGGTTTATCATGGTAAAATTTTTTTCCAGTTTAAAGACCATTCATTCTGATCTTACCTTCTGCCACATCTTATGAAGTAAAGCTCGCGGGAGAAGTTGAAGAAGATGTTGGTGTCATACGCATCATCGCCGGCATTGAAGATGGACAGGTTTAGGGAGATGTTCTTCACCCCTCCCAGGGCTAAATAAGGCCTCGTATGTACGCTGTGAGAAACCGACAGAGATCTTAGAACGAAGGTCCAGCCTAGTTATAACTTTTCAACATTAGCACCATTACTCACTGGCAGCAATGCCGACAAGAGCTTCATAAAGTGCTACAACTGCACACAGTGTTGAGTCACAAAACCAATATCTCCCCTAAACCAGATACTTATCATGTGACAATTAAAATTTAGAAACTGAGTTTCAACCAATACAATTACTTTATACTTTTAAAAATAATTTTGTTATTTTTTCCCTTCTTTTGAGGACCGATTCGAAAGCGAACCCTAAACATTGCGGTAGGTCAGTTTGTTTATTTTCCCTGCAGTGACGCAAACACATGTCAAAGAGTGATAGGGTTAGCTTTGTTTTAGCCACAGTGGCCATTTCACTTAAGAGACAGGATGCTTCTTTAGCAAGTCTGGACTTCATTGCCCCAGAGTGTTTTTAAATTTGGTTCAGTTGTTTGTTTATTTGATTGCATGTGGCTTGTTCAGATCTTATCAGCATTTCATATAATCACTTATGTGACCAGTTACGCATTGCAATGTAGCATTAATAGTGCTTTTCAATAATCAGACAGAAAATGATTCTCATTCTTTGCATCGTGTTTCGGTCCAATTTGAATGAAAAAGTACTGTAATATTAAAGGGTGCCTAACTTCCGTGTTTTACTTTTCAGTGGTATAGAATTACACGTGATCAAATCTGTGAGCTTCTAGTGAACAAAATACAGTAATTCTCTGAGTAATTATTAAATTGATAACCATGAGATACAATAAAGGAAATAAATACATACTGACCACTTTTGGTTTTACATGGACTGCAGAGGTCTTCTAACTTGCTTATGGGAGCCGTGGCTTTGTAAATTTAAATAAAAAAGAGCTCAAAATGAAAGTGAAGACCTGGCTACAACATCATGATGTGCTGTGTGTCTTTTATCCACATTGAGATCCACTGAAATTAGGTATGGTTTTTTGTGAAATATTTGTACATTTTGTGAATTTATAAATAACACATATTCCAAAAAAAAAAAAGAAAATCATAGACATAGATTAATTTAGGCCTATGAGGATACATGACTGTCGCAAATGTTGCATGTTCTTACTCAGTGCATCATTGACAAATATTGGCCTTCAAAATGTTAGACAGATTTGCAGCAACCCAAGAACTTTCAACGGTAATAAATCTACACACTGACTGCAATGCAGAAACACAAACTGCATAATATGTCGGTTCAAAATACAGCCATGTCTCTTGCACTCTGCACTGTGAGTATACTTACTTGAATACGCTGGGGTGCTTTTCTCTACGACTTTAACAGCGGTTGTCTGTATTGCTCCGTTTTCCCCGACCTTAGAGACAAATTCCACGTTCCCTCATGTGCCTGAGAAAGCCCCAGCACAACAAACTCTCAGAGGAGGACTTGAGAACTATAGAAGTGAAGTGAATGTAAATCACGGGAAGCCCACAATAGATATTGTGTATCTTGAGTTTTCTGCGAAATACCCATTGAGACACTATATCATGCACGCTAAGGAATTGGTGTTTGTTCAAGCATTATACTTCTTTATGGGCCTCGGGGCCTCAACTCAAAAAGGTGCTTTAAATTGAAATGGGGGTGGGGGGGTTGAACTGGGAGATCATTTTATGGACAATGCGTGCATTTGAAACCTGAACGCGCGAGATTTCCCTGCAGATATGGGACCGATATATTCACTGATTGTTTTAATAAAAAGTATTCAGCTGGTCCATTATCCCACTATATACACATATAATCATATATCCTATAGGCAGACTGTAAGTCTCTTTGTGTCTGTACACTATTTTCCATCACACTCAAATAATGGCCAGACCAGCCAACACAGGGATCCACAGGGATTCTCTAGTCACTCAAATAGATTGCAATAACAGTCCTGTAGAGTATATATTATGGACATATAACAGTCTGTCACCGGAGGGATCAGTCACTTATTACGTTCCGTTGAAAGAATAAGAGACTGTTCCTCTCTGTATCTTTCAACGCCGCAAAACAGAGTTTGTTATCAGAAGATTTTCGACGTATTTGCTGAGTCATCAAATAGCATGAGGGTTGAGAGGTCATTGCTTGTGAAAGCATCCCAGCTCATTTATGTGCTGACAAATGAAGCAGGGACAGTAAAATGGAGATTTAAGACAATGACATCAATATATAGATGTGGGTGAGGCTGTTATTTCTTATAAAAAATGTAAGATTTTACTTTTTACTTTGTAACAGTGATGGTCAAAATCACAACCACTAACTCATATCTAGTTATTAACCTTTATTGGCAGAAGCTACCATTTACATGTAAGGCGGTATAGTGAAGAAACCCCTTGCTATAGCACAAACCCCAAAAGACGTTTTGCTGGCAATTCTTCAATGAAATGTTCAAAGTGTAACCTTTAGATTCCTGTCAGAGGGATAAAAACACATTGCAAATTGCCAATACAGAATGGAATTATATATTGGAACAATGGATGCAATTCCAAAATCAACACAGATGTCTTTCGACAGCCAGTCATAATTTCGAGCGATCTCTCCACCTAGATAATACTTGTTTGGTTGCATGGCAAATTGCCACATGCTCCCCCCCAACCCTTTTCAACCTCCCATCACCATAAAGTCCACAATGGAAATAGGTTTGCTAGTTTGCCTGTGTTATCCTTGGTAGCGTTTATATCGCCACGTGAAGATTTTCCTGTCAGAACGTCCTCTGGTATTTTTTAAAGATTCAAGTCAATCCAATTCAATTCAGTGACAAAGCATAAGCTTTTAATAGTCTTCTCATACTCTTGCACACATGGGAAAGAAAAAAGATCAACAGAGACCCAGTGTGCCAACTGGGTCTTAATATAATTGGTCTGAAAGAGGAGCAGTGGTGTCTACCGGGCAAAGCAGCAATCGGTCTCATGACTGCATTGTCTCTAGGGAAAGAACAATTCCTATAGTTACTCCAAGAAATAATTACAAAACATCCTCAAATTACATTTTTAATCCTCAAGGATTCTACTACAGTAAATCTGGCGGAGCAGAAAGAGAGTGTGGATGAGGGCTCCAACAAGAGACGGAAAAAGACATAAAACGTTTGGGAGCTTTTCAAGGAAAAGCAGAGGAGAATCTAGTCATATGCCTTCATAGCAAATTGTGTTAGCCTATGCTAATAGCAAATCTGCCAGATATGAGGAGAAAGCATCCAGAATTTACCCAAGATGCTCCAAACAGGGCAGAGATATACTATGACTACTGATAACTAAGCTACTGTAATCTAGTTAAGTGTGCTTGTATTAGTATGTGACAAGTTCATGATCGGCTTCATTCTTGACTCTCCGCAACAGAAGTTTTGCTTTATCCAAGTCCTCATCATGTCAACTGGCAGACTGCTTCCTACAATCCCATGAGCGATTTGAGTTGCACGCGCACACGTGTTTGTGGAGGCGTGAGTTCGAGAGGTCGCTTGAAAATCCATCTACACGGCCTCATCTCCAACGCAGTCTCTTCCGTCTATCCGTCAAGGGATACATCCGCTAGGTATGTTTGTAGTTAGGCACTTGGCGAGTGGAGTCTCAAGGTTTTTGGTGGAAAATGATGTCTGGTATCAAATACAATTTTATTTAGTAACAGCACAAAAAAGTTTAGCGGCGGTGTGATTTACTAAAGGCTACCGTTCTCTGAGCCATGCCTCCTTCACTTGCTCGTTCAGTCGTTCCCCACAGAGCACCGCAGAGCAGTGAGAGAACAGTGCAGAGTTGTGTTTGGAGGGACCAAGCCTCCTAACTCCTATAAACACAGTTGGGGGTCATACTGTTGTTCTCCACAGAGCACCGCGGAGCAGTGAGGGAGCAGTGCAGAGTTGTGTTTGTAAGGAGCAATCCTCCAAACTCTTATAAACATGGCTGGGGTCAATTCCATTTCAGTTCAGTCAATTCAAAAGGTAAACTAAATTTTTAAATTGCAATTCAATAATTAAAGGAAGAACATCCAATCCTTTTAAATCTAAATATTTTTGTTCAGAGAGAACGAGTCACCATCAATGAAATTTACTTTTAGGCATTTAGCAGACGCTCTTACCCAGACCAAATATCATAGTTTACATTTCTTTAGCTGGGTATTTACAGAAGCAATCTGCTTAAAGTGCCTTGCTCAAGGGTACAACAGCAGTGCTCTACCTGGGATTTTAAACCACTACCTCTTGAGATGAATGCCCAGCTCCCTAACCTGCACTGCTGCGAAAAATGCCACTAACTCAGCAGAGCCAAGCCCAGCATCAACATGATGCTGACCACTTTACAAGGATACGATCAGTGCCTACAGAATGCTGACCACTTTACAAGGATACGATAAGTGCCAACAGAATGCTGACCACTTTACAAGTATACGATCAGTATCAACAGAATGCTGACCACTTTACAGGGATACAGTCAGTGCTAACAGAATGCTGTGAGCTCTAAAGAGCTAAGATCAGCACCTACAGAATGCTGACCACTTTACAAGGATACGATCAGTGCCAACAGAATGCTGACCACTTTACAGGGATAAGATCAGTGCCAACAAAATGGTGACCACTTTACAGGGATACGATCAGTGCCAACAGAATGCTGACCACTTTACAGGCATACGATCAGTGCCAACAGAATGCTGTGAGCTCTAAAGAGCTAAGATCAGCACCTACAGAATGCTGACCACTTTACAGGGATATGATCAATGCCAACAGAATGCTGTGAGCTCTAAAGAGCTAAGATCAGCACCTACAGAATGCTGACCACTTTACAGGGATACAATTAGTGCAAACAGAATGCTGACCACTTTACACGGATACGATCAGTGCCAACAGCATGCTGACCACTTTACAAGGATACGATAAGTGCCAACAGAATGCTGACCACTTTACAGGGATACAATCAGTGGTAACAGAATGCTGAGCACTTTACAGGGATACGATCAGTGCCAACAGAATGCTGTGAGCTCTAAAGAGCTAAGATCAGCACCTACAGAATGCTGACCACTTCACAAGGATACGATCAGTGCCAACAGAATGCTGACCACTTTACATGATACGATCAGTGCCAACAGAATGCTGACCACTTTACAGACATATGATCAGTGCCAACAGAATGCTGTGAGCTCTAAAGAGCTAAGATCAGCACCTACAGAATGCTGACCACTTCACAAGGATACGATCAGTGCCAACAGAATGCTGACCACTTTACATGATACGATCAGTGCCAACAGAATGCTGACCACTTTACAGACATACGATCAGTGCCAACAGAATGCTGTGAGCTCTAAAGAGCTAAGATCAGCACCTACAGAATGCTGACCACTTTACAAAGATACGATCAGTGCCAACAGAATGCTGACCACTTTACAGGGATAAGATCAGTGCCAACAAAATGGTGACCACTTTACAGGGATAAGATCAGTGCCAACAGAATGCTGACCACTTTACAGGGATACGATCAGTGCACAACAGAATACTGTGAGCTCTAAAGAGCTAAGATCAGCATCTACAGAATGCTGACCACTTTACAGGGATAAGATCAGTGCCAACAAAATGGTGACCACTTCACAGGGATAAGATCAGTGCCAACCAAATGCTGCGAGCTCTAAAGAGCCAAGATCAGGACCAATAGAATGCTGACCATTTTACAGGGATAAGATCAGTGCCAACAAAATGCTGCCCATTTTACAGTGGTATGATCAGTACTAACAGAATGCTGTGAGCTCTAAAGAGCTAAGATCAGCACCTACAGAATGCTGACCACTTTACAAGGATACGATCAGTGCCAACAGAATGCTGACCACTTTACAGGGATAAGATCAGTGCCAACAAAATGCTGCAAGCTCTAAAGAGCCAAGATCAGGACCAATAGAATGCTGACCATTTTACAGGGATAAGATCAGTGCAAACAAAATGCTGACTACTTTACAGGGATACGATCAGTGCCAACAAAATGCTGCCCATTTTACAGTGATATGATCAGTGCCAACAAAATGCTGCCCATTTTACAGTGATATTATCAGTACTAACAAAATGCTGCAAGCTCTAAAGAGCTAAGATCAGCACCTACAGAATGCTGACCACTTTACAAGGATACGATCAGTGCCAACAAAATGCTGCCCATTTTACAGTGATATGATCAGTACTAACAGAATGCTGTGAGCTCTAAAGAGCTAAGATCAGCACCTACAGAATGCTGACCACTTTACAAGGATACGATCAGTGCCAACAAAATGCTGCCCATTTTACAGTGATATGATCAGTACTAACAGAATGCTGTGAGCTCTAAAGAGCTAAGATCAGCACCTACAGAATGCTGACCACTTTACAAGGATACGATCAGTGCCAACAGAATGCTGACCACTTTACAGGGATAAGATCAGTGCCAACAAAATGCTGCAAGCTCTAAAGAGCCAAGATCAGGACCAATAGAATGCTGACCATTTTACAGGGATACGATCAGTGCCAACAAAATGCTGCCCATTTTACAGTGATATGATCAGTACTAACAAAATGCTGCAAGCTCTAAAGAGCCAAGATCAGCACCAACAGAATGCTGACCACTTTACAGAGGTAAAGTCAGTGCCAACAAAATGCTGCAAGCTCTACTGACCCATTCTCAGTACCAGTGGCTGCCAAGATCAGCACATGCATCATACTGTTTACTCTGGTCAAGTAAGCACCAAGACCAGTCAGGACCAGCACCAAAGGCTGCTAATTATTAGGCCGAGATCAGAACCAAATTAATACTGCTCACTTTATAGAGTCAAGGCCAGCACTAACAGAATGTTGCTAAGTGTACAAGATTAGCAACAACACAACTCTGTTAACTCTACAGAGCCAAGATCTGCACCAAATGAACGCTGCTCACTTTATAAAGTCAAGATCAGCAGCAAACTACTGATGCTAACACTACAGAGATTAAAGATAGGCACCAAAATAATGCAGCTCACTTTATAGGGTTAAGATCAGCACCAAATAATGCTGCTCACTTTATTGAGCTAAGATCAGCACCAAAATAATGCACCTCACTTTATAGAGCTAAGATCAGCACCAAATAATGCTGCTCACTTTATAGAGCTAAGATCAGCACCAAATAATGCACCTCACTTTATAGAGCTAAGATCAGCACCAAATAACGCTGCTCACTTCATTGAGCTAAGATCAGCACCAAAATAATCCATCTCACTTTACAGAGCTAAGATCAGCACCAGATAACGCTGCTCACTTTATAGAGCTAAGATCAGCACCAAAATAATACTGCTCACTTTATAGAGTAAAGATCAGCACTAAAATAATGCTGCTCACTTTATAGAGTTAAGATCAGCACCAAATAACGCTGCTCACTTTATAGAGTTAAGATCTGCACTAAAATAATGCTGCTCATTTTATAGAGTTAAGATCAGCACCAAATAATGCTGCTCACTTTATAGAGCTAAGATCAGCACCAAAATAATACACCTCACTTTATAGAGCTAAGATCAGCACCAAGTAACGCTGCTCACTTCATTGAGCTAAGATCAGCACCAAAATAATACTGCTCACTTTATAGGGTTAAGATCAGCACCAAATAATGCTGCTCACTTTATAGAGCTAAGATCAGCACCAAAATAATACTGCTCACTTTATAGGGTTAAGATCAGCACCAAATAATGCTGCTCACTTTATAGAGCTAAGATCAGCACCAAAATAATACTGCTCACTTTATAGAGTAAAGATCAGCACTAAAATAATGCTGCTCACTTTATAGAGTTAAGATCAGCACCAAATAACGCTGCTCACTTTATAGAGTTAAGATCTGCACTAAAATAATGCTGCTCATTTTATAGAGTTAAGATCAGCACCAAATAATGCTGCTCACTTTATAGAGCTAAGATCAGCACCAAAATAATACACCTCACTTTATAGAGCTAAGATCAGCACCAAGTAACGCTGCTCACTTCATTGAGCTAAGATCAGCACCAAAATAATACTGCTCACTTTATAGGGTTAAGATCAGCACCAAATAATGCTGCTCACTTTATAGAGCTAAGATCAGCACCAAAATAATACTGCTCACTTTATAGGGTTAAGATCAGCACCAAAATAATACTGCTCACTTTATAGGGTTAAGATCAGCACCAAATAATGCTGCTCACTTTATAGAGCTAAGATCAGCACCAAAATAATACTGCTCACTTTATAGGGTTAAGATCAGCACCAAAATAACGCTGCTCACTTTATAGAGTTAAGATCAGCACCAAAATAATACTGCTCACTTTATAGGGTTAAGATCAGCACCAAAATAATGCTGCTCACTTTATAGAGTTAAGATTTAGCACCAAATAACGCTGCTCACTTTATAGAGTTAAGATCTGCACCAAATAACGCTGCTCACTTTATAGTGTTAAGATCTGCACCAAATAATGCTGCTCACTTTGTAGAGTTAAGATCTGCACCAAATAATGCTGCTCACTTTATAGAGTAAAGATCAGCACTAAAATAATGCTGCTCACTTTATAGAGTTAAGATCAGCACCAAATAACGCTGCTCACTTTATAGAGTTAAGATCTGCACCAGATAACGCTGCTCACTTTATAGAGCTAAGATCAGCACCAAAATAATGCTGCTCACTTTATAGGGTTAAGATCAGCACCAAAATAATGCTGCTCACTTCATTGAGCTAAGATCAGCACCAAAATAATCCATCTCACTTTACAGAGCTAAGATCAGCACCAGATAACGCTGCTCACTTTATAGAGTTAAGATCTGCACCAAATAATGCTGCTCACTTTATAGAGTTAAGATTAGCACTAAAATAATGCTGCTCATTTTATAGAGTTAAGATCTGCACCAAATAACGCTGCTCACTTTGTAGAGTTAAGATCAGCACCAAATAATGCTGCTCACTTTATAGAGTAAAGATCAGCACTAAAATAATGCTGCTCACTTTATAGGGTTAAGATCAGCACCAAAATAATGCTGCTCACTTTATAGAGTTAAGATCAGCACCAAATAACACTGCTCACTTTATAGAGTTAAGATCTGCACCAGATAACGCTGCTCACTTTATAGAGTTAAGATCTGCACCAAATAACGCTGCTCACTTTATAGAGTTAAGATCAGCACTAAAATAATGCTGCTCATTTTATAGAGTTAAGATCTGCACCAGATAACGCTGCTCACTTTATAGAGTTAAGATCTGCACCAAATAACGCTGCTCACTTTATAGGGTTAAGATCAGCACCAAAATAATGCTGCTCACTTTATAGAGTTAAGATCAGCACCAAATAACGCTGCTCACTTTATAGAGTTAAGATCTGCACCGAATAACGCTGCTCACTTTATAGAGTTAAGATCTGCACCAAATAACGCTGCTCACTTTATAGAGTAAAGATCAGCACCAAAATAATGCTGCTCACTTTATAGAGTTAAGATCAGCACCAAAATAATACTGCTCACTTTATAGGGTTAAGATCAGCACCAAATAATGCTGCTCACTTTATAGAGCTAAGATCAGCACCAAAATAATACTGCTCACTTTATAGAGTAAAGATCAGCACTAAAATAATGCTGCTCACTTTATAGAGTTAAGATCAGCACCAAATAACGCTGCTCACTTTATAGAGTTAAGATCTGCACTAAAATAATGCTGCTCATTTTATAGAGTTAAGATCAGCACCAAATAATGCTGCTCACTTTATAGAGCTAAGATCAGCACCAAAATAATACACCTCACTTTATAGAGCTAAGATCAGCACCAAGTAACGCTGCTCACTTCATTGAGCTAAGATCAGCACCAAAATAATACTGCTCACTTTATAGGGTTAAGATCAGCACCAAATAATGCTGCTCACTTTATAGAGCTAAGATCAGCACCAAAATAATACTGCTCACTTTATAGGGTTAAGATCAGCACCAAAATAATACTGCTCACTTTATAGGGTTAAGATCAGCACCAAATAATGCTGCTCACTTTATAGAGCTAAGATCAGCACCAAAATAATACTGCTCACTTTATAGGGTTAAGATCAGCACCAAAATAACGCTGCTCACTTTATAGAGTTAAGATCAGCACCAAAATAATACTGCTCACTTTATAGGGTTAAGATCAGCACCAAAATAATGCTGCTCACTTTATAGAGTTAAGATTTAGCACCAAATAACGCTGCTCACTTTATAGAGTTAAGATCTGCACCAAATAACGCTGCTCACTTTATAGTGTTAAGATCTGCACCAAATAATGCTGCTCACTTTGTAGAGTTAAGATCTGCACCAAATAATGCTGCTCACTTTATAGAGTAAAGATCAGCACTAAAATAATGCTGCTCACTTTATAGAGTTAAGATCAGCACCAAATAACGCTGCTCACTTTATAGAGTTAAGATCTGCACCAGATAACGCTGCTCACTTTATAGAGCTAAGATCAGCACCAAAATAATGCTGCTCACTTTATAGGGTTAAGATCAGCACCAAAATAATGCTGCTCACTTCATTGAGCTAAGATCAGCACCAAAATAATCCATCTCACTTTACAGAGCTAAGATCAGCACCAGATAACGCTGCTCACTTTATAGAGTTAAGATCTGCACCAAATAATGCTGCTCACTTTATAGAGTTAAGATTAGCACTAAAATAATGCTGCTCATTTTATAGAGTTAAGATCTGCACCAAATAACGCTGCTCACTTTGTAGAGTTAAGATCAGCACCAAATAATGCTGCTCACTTTATAGAGTAAAGATCAGCACTAAAATAATGCTGCTCACTTTATAGGGTTAAGATCAGCACCAAAATAATGCTGCTCACTTTATAGAGTTAAGATCAGCACCAAATAACACTGCTCACTTTATAGAGTTAAGATCTGCACCAGATAACGCTGCTCACTTTATAGAGTTAAGATCTGCACCAAATAACGCTGCTCACTTTATAGAGTTAAGATCAGCACTAAAATAATGCTGCTCATTTTATAGAGTTAAGATCTGCACCAGATAACGCTGCTCACTTTATAGGGTTAAGATCTGCACCAAATAACGCTGCTCACTTTATAGGGTTAAGATCAGCACCAAAATAATGCTGCTCACTTTATAGAGTTAAGATCAGCACCAAATAACGCTGCTCACTTTATAGAGTTAAGATCTGCACCGAATAACGCTGCTCACTTTATAGAGTTAAGATCTGCACCAAATAACGCTGCTCACTTTATAGAGTAAAGATCAGCACCAAAATAATGCTGCTCACTTTATAGAGTTAAGATCAGCACCAAATAATGCTGCTCACTTTATAGAGTTAAGATCTGCACCAAATAACGCTGCTCACTTTGTAGAGTTAAGATCTGCACCAAATAATGCTGCTCACTTTATAGAGTAAAGATCAGCACTAAAATAATGCTGCTCACTTTATAGACTTAAGATCAGCACCAAATAACGCTGCTCACTTTATAGAGTTAAGATCTGCACTAAAATAATGCTGCTCATTTTATAGAGTTAAGATCAGCACTAAAATAACGCTGCTCACTTTATAGAGCTATGATCAGCACCAGAATAATACTGCTCACTTTATAGGGTTAAGATCAGCACCAAAATAATGCTGCTCACTTTATAGAGTTAAGATCAGCACCAAATAACACTGCTCACTTTATAGAGTTAAGATCTGCACCAAATAACGCTGCTCACTTTATACAGTTAAGATCAGCACTAAAATAATGCTGCTCATTTTATAGAATTAAGATCAGCACTAAAATAACGCTGCTCACTGTACAGACCCGATGATGCAACACAGTATGGAAAAGCAGGAGAGCAGAAAAAGGTCCTCACCCCGACAGCAGCAACATCCCCCGCAGCTGCAGATCTGCTGCGCAGTCTTCTGACAAACAGTTCTTCTCAAACCACGTCTGCAATGGGATACAGAAAAAAAACAGCTCTTAAAATCTTTTCTGTACATATAGCATCCACGCTACTCGCTGTACAGAGTGTAAGAACACACTAGACACAAACAGTACGCACATAACACAGTATGGGTACATCCATAAATATGCATGACAAATACAATTACATCCATAAAATAACTTTGACATAATTACCAACATATTCATACTTAATCCCACAGTGCAGAACATAAACAAAGACCTAATGAGAACATGATTGCAAAAAGGACCGCTGTTTATTGGAAATGTTGCTAAATGATTGCCGAGGAATAATGACTGAAATGGGGTAAAGAATGAATAACACACACCATTTGCTTCTAACGTAACCAAAGGCAATTGAGATTGCATTTCTCCAAACCCCAAATTCATTCTAAAGGATATTTTAATGCCTGCCTAAATAAAGGCCGCTATTAGTAGTACGGAGATACAGAATTGCAACATTATTAGAGTATGCAGTACTTAAGAGTGAACTGAAGCATGGGGATCGAATTTCACCTTCTCATTCCGCCTTTGCACACCGCTCTCAGCTTTGTCACCACATTAGGCCCGAATGGAGAGAGAGGTCCTCCCCGAGGGACGCATTAACCCGACTACCTAAAAAATTTGTGGGACTTCTGAGCGAGGCTTTGTTTTTGCTTTATATCCACCGTCGAGCGGCAAACGGCCAAAGGCAACAAACCGCTGCCGGTTTAATGAAGAGCGCAGAGCCGCCGCTGTTCCGAAAGCTCATGGGAAATCGTCGGCCTTTAATGGCCGTACCCCCATGCAGCAGTACAAACACGCAAGGGCTCGAACACCGAACGCAGAAAAACAGGCAGAACAATTCTTGGTATGAGTCTGTGGAATGACGGCGGTGTCATTTGAAAGTCCCAGCACAGCGGCGTAACGCTACTTTCCATTCTCTTCAGGAAGTGGGGGTTCTCATCTCTCCGAGTTAAACGTCAACCTGCCTGGGTACCGCAGTAAATATCCCATAAACAATTTCTGAAGCACCCTGCCTTCCATTAGTAAATGTTTCCCATGGAGGAAGAAAATGTTTACACATGCTTCATGTTTTTGGCAGTAATATTGAGGAGTGTATATTTTAGTTTGGGTGGCTCTTCATTTTCCATGTGTCATTTTTTATGTAATGTATTATTTGGCTCCCGGAACTGAGGCCAATGAATGATTTTTACTGTATAATGTAAAGAACTTACAGTGTACAGTGTACAGTGTACTTACAGTGTATGTCTGCTTTGGCAGAGGCACCAATATATAAGTGATCAGTATAGCAATAAAACAATATTATATATGAATATTGCTGGGTATGTAAACCTTATCAGAGATAGATAAGCCTTTCTTACTATCATCCCAATATACCTTTGACTTTATTGTAATTCCAAAGCATGTAACTCAAATTAAATACATTATTTTAATTTTTCAAAACCTTCAATATTTCGGCTATGTCACACTCCCTATATAAATTAGAGTCAAAGCTTTGTAATAAGCCAGGATGGGCCGGGCATAGTAGGCAACGGGCAAAAGGATGCTGGTTATCTAAACAGAAATATCAGAAAATGCTTTGCTCACCAACGACCTGATCTGTCTCGTAGCGTCCATAGAGGACACAGGTCTTTTTACTCTGCAGATATAATGGTATGAGTGGAGTAAGTGCAAACCAGCTACGTGTTCTCATTTGCATTTTCGTTTGCATTCGAACACTTGTGCAAGGTATGTTGGAGTCCTAAGAAACTAGAACTGAGGCCACTCAGAAGCTAATTAGCATCCTGTTGGGTATGATGTTCCAGACTGTGCAGGGGCATTTTCTTGCAGTTATTCAGCATCTTACCTTGTTCCTCTGGGCGATCTTGTCTCCTTTATTCCAGCGTAACACTGGGGTTAGAGAGGGCAGGTCTCTATCGTCCGGTCCATTGAGTACGTGCTGACCCAGGCTGTACGCCGCCTCAAACTCGATGGCCGAAAAGACATCTTTAACTTCTTTCTGTGGAGAGACGGAAGGACCACCCTAAACATCCCATCTCACATTTATCACCCTGGGCAACCAGTCGACCTGAGCAACCCTGAGCAGCCAATCTCACATTCATCAGATTAGGCCTGTAAACAAACAACACTTTTAGCTCACCTTCCTTCCTACATTGCGTCAATTGTAAGTGGATATGTATCACATATCCATTTGGTCTCCAATTTTTTAAGTTAGTTTGGTGAAGTGAAAGTGTCTAATTTTCCTTGTTTAAAGTTGCATATGACTAAAACACTCCTATTTATATCTATATCACGCCTCCTGCTATATATCTCTAGGGGAGGACCATTAAATACTTCCTAAAGGTATAAAATTAAATCTATTAAAGACAGCACATATGTGGGAGTGTAACATTGAGGGCTGACTGTGACATTCAGTTGAGGTCAACTATACATTGCCACAGCCACTTGTTATAATCACCCAACGGCCTGTTCACTTGAAACAGAAATGGTGTGCAGCTGCGGTCTCAGCTGTTTGGGAAAATGAAGGTATAAAAAGCCACTGCGTCACGTATCCATTACCTAAACCCTGCCGAAAATATACTGATCGCTCTGAATAGTGGTGTAATGGACGTAGCTGATCTGAGATCTGTATGGATCCCCCCTTATGGTTCGGCACGCATGCGAACCGCGGATTAATTGCAAAGTTTAACCATAAAAGTGTGAAATACAGTTTTACCGCCGCTGTTACTCTTTCATGTAATAATTCCCTAAATCTCGATGCAGAGGGTAGTGTTATGAACATAAATAAACATCCGTTTATAAATTCTGTTGTTTAAAGAACTTATCGTCTAACTGGATTATTTGCAGGAGCATCCAATTGAACATGGCATGTTACTCTCATAATACACCGGACTCATTTCTGACGTGAATATCGTCACACAGCATATCAATGCACTCTGGAACAAAATATCGCCAGTAACTAAAAGTTATATCTGTCTTCCTTTTTTTTGCTGATCCGAAAATGAAATCCAATCCGTGACTCATAAAACCGTGACACGATCCGAACCGTGAGTTTTGTGATCCGTTGCACCCCTACCTCTGAATCCTAACTATATCAATTTGCTTCCATCGAAAATCAAAGCTACTGAACCAAAACCATACTTAGGCCTAGATTTATCAAAGCCTTTTGAACATGATACATTTTTGCACATTGCGGTTTCAGTGACATGATTTGTGATTGGAGCAATTGAAGTACCTCAGCCAATCACATGCTCTCTTCGTCTTTTTGCACCAGCAAAACAGTTTTGCTCACACTAAATGCTTTAGTAAATCAGGTCCTTAATGTGAGAACAGTAAAGCACAGCAATGCGTATGTCATGCAATTTGGAAATTGTGAAATACGCACTCAGAAAATTCACTAAATTAACCCCATCCTCCAGCCCTACATTGAGGGCAGCACTACCGGTGAGTTATGGGGGTGACCAATGACAATTTAGATCTTTCCCCCCATTGCCCGGTGTTTAAGATCAAAGGAATACTGGCTGGGTTATCCGCATTTCACAGCACAGGAAAACATACACTAGCTAGATGGGTAATTTCTGTCACGCTGACGCCTGCCAAATCGCTGTTCTCACCCTCCTATGTGTGTAATCAGTGGAGATTCACTGTCATTTTCCATTAGCGGCGCCACGCTCTCCCTTTGTGTTCGCTCTTTTATCGTTCGGCTTTCCTGTGTCCACCCATCCTCTTCCTCAGCCTGGCTTCAATGCGCACGCTGCTCTTTAAACTCATCAGGTAGCCCACCAGAAAGGCCCTGGCCCTACGCGACGCCCGTTACCTGTTGCCATAGCGATACTGAGAGATTTACGACAGGAAGCAATAAAACCGGCGTTTGGTTTGGGACAGGACATGAGTTGACAAAAAAACGACTGAGAAGGGACAAATTTGTCCCTGAGAAACAATACGCACTGTGGAAACTACTATGTAGCAGGATTTAATTTTGCGGTGCTGTGGGATTTGTTGAAAAAATAAATTCAATACAAGCTAAATTATATGAAATTTCAAACGATACTGAAATAATTAATGAATGTCTTCAGTCATTAAACTGGACGGATATCTAATTAAGGGACTTATGAATAAAATAGTATCTCAATGTCGCAGTATGAGAAATAGATCCATTGAAATACAGTAACATTAAGCTGGACCCCCCAGGTAGCTGTCCAGTTAAAATATTGTCTCTCATGAATACCAATGCTGACTGTCTGGAGACTAACTGACCATTATGTTGTCTGGGGACTCAGTGGTTTCAGTCAACAACATTTGAGTCATCAGTGATTCATTAGGTAGGGATTCACTCAGCAGGCATTTGGTGAACAGGGATTCATTTAGCCAATAGGGATACAGTAAGTAGTTTCAGCCAAAAGGGTCTCAGTCAACAGGGTCTCGCTGAATCTTCATAACAGTATGCCCTCTGTGGCCAATCAGGTGCCTTGCTGTCTGCCTGTGCCATCTATATATGAAGCATAATCTTAGGCTAATGGATTCCCCCATGCCAGCTGTTCATGAAACAAAGTCTTCAAGTGGTGCTGAGCCACACAAGTGCTGGTCTGTACCAGAAAACATTTTTTCTATTAGAGATACATACGCAATGGTGTGACTGTCAGAGATACCAGTGCACACACAATGGTGTGACTATCAGAGATACCAGTGCATATCCAATGGTGTGACTGTCAGAGATACCAGTGTATATGCAATGGTGTGACTATCAGAGAAACCAGTGCATATGCAATGGTGTGACTGTCAGAGATACCAGTGCATACACAATGGTGTGACTATCGGACATACCAGTGCATATGCAATGGTGTGACTATCAGAGAAACCAGTGCATATGCAATGGTGTGACTATCAGAGAAACCAATGCATATGCAATGGTGTGACTATCAGAGAAACCAGTGCATATGCAATGGTGTGACTATTAGAGATACCAGTGCATATGCAATGGTGTGACTATCAGAGATACCAGTGCATACGCAATGGTGTGACTATTAGAGATACCAGTGCATATGCAACGGCGTGACTATCAGAGATACCATTGCAATGGTGTAACTGTCAGAGATACCAGTGCATATGCAATGGTGTGACTATCAGAGAAACCAGTGCATATGCAATGGCGTGACTATCAGAGATACCAGTGCAATGGTGTGACTGTCAGAGATACCAGTGCATATGCAATGTGTTGCACATAATTGCATCAACAGCTACAGCTCCTGCATTACCCAGGCCAACACAGAGCGCTGTGTGTGTGTGAGAGGGGAAAGGGTGTTCCCTGTCAAACAGTAACGCCTGGATATGGGTGTCATTGTCCAGCCCTTGGCCCCTGCTTTTACAGGCCTATAATTAACACCCTCCCCCACCCAATCCCCCCCCCCCCCCCCCGCCTTTGGCTGCCACCCTCTATCCTACACATCTATTAAGTCCTGTATTTCTGGAACTGCCCCTGTCCCAGGGCTCCAGTCTAGACTGGCCGGGTGTTGGCTGGTGTTGACTGCCTGTTACTTTTAATTGGTGGGGTGGTATAGACCCTAACAACTGTGCCTTATATTCCTCAATCTCAGGGGAGCTCCGTGATGAAGACGTCTGTAATCACCAGGCAGAGGGAGCCATACGGCCAATCAGCAGCACCAAATGCCACGAGGAATTCTTTTATAGCGTCGTTTGAATGGATAAAGCACAATAATAAGATAACACTTTTTGAATGGGTATATATATTAAGTTAACACATTATTCAAAATCAAACTTACGACTTTTTAGTGTCTTGAATTGATAACACATATCATATTTGGAAACAGACTTACAGCTAAGAGGAAATCTGTCTGTCTTGAATGAAAAACATGTTACTCAGAAAGTTCCGGGGGCCAAAGTTGGTGTATTTGATTGTACATTTTGCTTGGAGCAAAGCAATGCAGTTTAGAGAATGGACAGAAATTTTCCAGTGAAAGGGTTCCCAAGAGTAGGTAACCGTAGCCCTGAAACACAAGACCCGTGAAGCCAAAGGAACATTTCTGGAGCGCGAGCCCCAGCTGTCACCCCAAAACCGCTCCGCATGGGGGTTCCCTCCCGGCTATCCTGCGCCACATGTAGCGCAGTTGCCACAGCTCAGCCACATTTGTAAAGAAACAGGAAGAGGAGTGATGACATTATTTGGGTTTGCAGAAAAGTGCTCAAGTCTCAAGCCATCCCTTGGCACTATTTGTGTTCGTGCATCCACTGCGCTCACATCCTCAGCCATTTTACGCATAAATGCACAAGCCTGCAACTAATCTCAGAGTCAATTTCATACTGGTTTACTTTCGGCAGAATAGACTTCAATATTGTTGAACCCCTTCAAACCCCGTGCTTCTTCGTGGTGGGCCATTTTCCACCATGTTTCTGAGGGTAAACCATCGGCGCTGCTTTTTATACATTTTATCTTTCACACGTTTCAGTCTCAGCTGTAACTCCTGGCATTAGCCATCTAGCCTCAATATTGATAACACATGAATATTTCAGGGCGCACTGGTGAATCTAGCTAATGTGTGCTAATGTAAAGCTCTCACTCAAGTGTGTTGATGTAAGGCTTTTGCTAATGCATTTTGATGCACAGCCTGCCCATGTATATTGATATAAAGCTTGCCATTTAAATGATTCTGCTATTTCCTTTTACGGGAGACAGCTGGGCTGGCAGGTTTCTGAGAGCTCTCCTCTCTCTCTTTCTTTCTCTCACTCCCCCCTCCTTCTTATATCTCGTATAATCTTTATATCTCTCGCACCTCCACTGGTCGGAACATAACTTTTTTTTTTCAAGTAACTTTTGATTTACGTGACTATAAGTTGCACCTGCATTCACATTCATCATTGCTCTGTCAGGTCGGCTGGCAGTGCCATTTGTTCAGTTATTGTAATGAGGTCTAACAGCCAACAGGAAAAGACATCTCCGGATGCCAAACAGTGCCCCGGGACTGTAGCCTAATGGAATAAGTGTCATTTCTTGACAAGACTACTGTTCGGCCAATATTTCTATCAAACAAACAAAAATAAGACTACCGTCCTTTCGGACTCCCCTGTCAATAATTGGAAAAAATACAAATTTTAAACGCTTCAAAGGGAAGGCATTGTCATATAGCATATCGGAGAAAATTAAAGCATTAGTTGATGAGATTGATTAAAAATCCTGTGATATAAATATAAGCGATAGTTGTCATAAATATGTCTGTCATACATATTTCTGACAGAATGTGGCATTAAGAAAGTAAATCACAAGTCAGTTGACAATGGCATTGATTAAGAACAAATGCAATGAACAAAAGCTTGCTGTAATGAATAGGGTGCTTTTGCAGTTTGATAACCTACTTAAATGTTGGATGTTTAGGTCTGAGTTTGGGAACAACTCTGCTAAATCTTGGTTCAGAAAACCTGCCGTCTGTTTTCTCTGACCGAGACTGGGGCCTGTTGGGGTCCGCCGGCCATCTGCACTCTGTTGGGATTATGATAAATGTTTCTGCTGCGACACTTCACTGCCTTCCAGTATTTTTCAAACACGGCTATATGCTACCCTTTCCAGGGTCCACGCGCAGTATGTAGGCTTATCTTAGCCCCAAATGTTTCACTTTAGAACTAGGTTCACCATTTTCCCTATGCAAATATTGTCTTTACAGTATGAAACACATTCCAGACATAAAAACGATATTCTATATGACCGTGAGAGAACATCTGAACATCGTCAGAAACCCTGCATTGACTAGCCGAGTTGTCACCAGATTTTGTCTGAGATACAGCAATGTATTCTGCAGCTAATGTTTTCCTAATATTTTTTATTCAGGAATTCACTTTGCGTGCTTTGCAGAGATTTTTGTCACAGGAACTATACATTACAACACAGGTAACACAGAAACCCAGTTAGCATATTAGCAACATTCTAGCCCAGGATAACAATAATTTTAAGAAACAGGTAACACTTAAACCACAATAGCTGCTGGTTTTCTATATAAGTAAGTCTGCTTTTCTGTTGGTTTTTGTTCTGGGCATCAATAACATGAAGCCTCACAGTTTATGCTACCTCATGACTACCTGGGGCGGCCTGGAGTCTAGAAGCTAAGGTGAATAACTGGGACCCCTGAGGTTGACGTTGGGCCCTTCAGCAAGGCCCTTAACCCCACATTGCCCACACTGGTTAGCCTAACCAGCTGTAAGTTGCTTTGGATAAATGCTTCAGCTAAATGACTGTAATGTAAATGTAAGACTGAGGAAGAACTTTTCAGAAAGAACAGCAGTATTTGAGAAAGTTACCAGCACAATTGTACCTGTCAATGTTATTATTTTGTTTCTTCTTGTTCCTGTATGCATATGGTTAGGATAGTCTCCATGAAATGTTTGTAATGTTACGGTCCATTGTCGTAAAATGAGCTTTTTTTGGTCACTTAAAGCAAAGGTTTATTGTCTGGAATATTCTTTGCTTGATTATGCGTACTATTGTAGGGCTATGTACAGTGCTCTCAACAGGTTTTGCGCAGAGATTTATTAGAGCAGTTGTGGTGAAGTACTTTCCTAAAGAGCGCTCCCTTTGAGATTCAAACCCACGACCCTCAGGCGACTCCAGCCATTAGATCATAAAGTGCCCTTTATTTATTAATCACAAGAGAGAACATCATTTTCAACCCCTGCCCTCGGCCCCTTTGCGGCCACAGTTCTCCCATACGTGCAGTACCGCCCTGCCAAATTTCCCTTTTGGCTGAGAAAAGAGACTCAAAATGGGAAGCGAGCATTACGGGAGTTCATGATGGCTGCGGGAAACACGTCCCAGCTGCGCGGCAGCCCTCGACCCGACCCTGTCCCCAACATCCCTAAACACAATGCCTGCTGTTCGTCTGCTTAGGGCGCATGATATATCACAAAACTATCGTTTTTTTTTGTTTTATAGAAGAGTGCAATTCTGAATTGCAAGAGTCTAGAATGTTTACATTTGCTCTGTGCATACACAAAAGATGAGCCTCCTCCTCACACGCACAGAATATAAACCAATGGGATGCCGAGGCTTTGAATCACTCTTGCATGTGTTCCAAAGTTAAGAACGAGTCTCCAACACAGGGACAAAAAGGCATTGTTCTTTGGTTGTTTGGGGGTATTTTGTCTTCAAGAGAGCCGAAGTCTTTGAAAGCCAAAAATTCTACAAACTGTGCCTTAAGGACAAGTCATTGGAATGAAGGGATATCGAATCAATTTATGTCATCACTTCACAAACAGCATGCTTCCTCTCAGTCCCCAGTCGACGATGTCTTCGTTGCAGATGCCACCATTTGCCTATTATGCCTTTACAACCATGACATAAGCACTTTATAATGTTTCAGGATACATGTCATTATGTTTCAAAAATGGTGACAAGAAATTCTATTACAGTCAAGACAGTGGTATGTCACCTGTTTACAAGTGTCATGACAACATACTTTGCAACACCTCGCAAAAGAATTCCACGACAATTACAGTAATACCATAATGTAAAACATGCAACATCTGCCTTCTGTGTCATCTGTCATGAAAGACCCGTTATGAAACATGTTGACATTTATCATTTGCCAAGAAAGCTACTATAATGGTTCTAAAGAGAAACAGCACTGTTTTCCGCAAATTATGTAAACCCCCAAATCCTTTTTGTCAGCAGTTATTGATCTGCTTCTTTTCTTCATGAAGCCATGCTAATTTGTGACCAGCGCAAGCTTCAGTTGAAAATCCTAACTTACTTATCGCTAATTTACCCATTCTAGTTCATTTTGGTTGTAGCAAAGACAATAAAAATAGAGAAATAAGAAAAATAAGACAACGCTCAGAGCTAGTGAGGACAACTATGAAGGGAATATGGATGCAGCCTTAATTCAGAAGTATGCCATAGGCCACCAGCTTTGGACAGAAAAGTAAATAATATGATAACAAAAAACAGGGAGGCAAGGACATTAATAACGGGTGACATCAATTACCCCTCTCTTAATTAGGAACTCCTGTCAGGTCAGGAGACATGTTGTTTTTAAGGTACTTTAAATGATGTCTTGGCAGTTTGTTACTCTGCTTATGAAAGAGACAGGAATTCTCACAGAACGTTGCTCAGAGGTGGTAGAGTCACTTGGGACCAGTGATCATAGTCTAGTCAATTCTGAGTGTGTTTTGGCAAGTTAACACTGCCTCCCTCCTTTTCTAGAATTTGAAAGTTCAGACAAGTTCATTTCGAAGACACAAGAAAATGTAGGTAAGGGAGACAAGGATACATTTCTACAAACTGTGAAAGAAAAGTGGAGAAAATACAAAAGGTTATTCTTGATTTACAGAGTATATGTATTCCTCGGTTATGAAAAAACAAGCTGAAAAAGCCCCAGAATAGATAAAATTATGTCTGTTTTGGGTCTGAGAGAGTTTAAGACAAAAGAGGAGAATTATATATAATGTGTATATATATATTTATAACTGGGTTAATACAATGATACAACTTGATAGATATGCAAGAAATACATAAGAATATTGTCATAGTAATTCTAAGGTTAATAAATAAATAACAATCATTGTAAGGCTCTTTAAAATCCAAATTGGCAAAGATAAGATGGCCAAAAGAAAATCTTGGCCTCTTCTCAATATTATATTTGAATGGGAAGTTAAAGAAGACATGAGGTAGTTCAAAAATAAGGAGGGAAATTTGCTTCATAACAAAAAGACATTACTGATGCCCTCAACAGATATATTTCTGAAAGCTTTAAATAAGTCTTTGAGTGCTTCCAATTTGTAGAATGTTTTACAGGGCATTCAGATAAAGAAGGAGGAAATAATACAAACTACAAAAAAGACAAATCGGGTGGTAAGCACTAATTTCATATATCTGTACTCAGATAACTACATAAATTAATAAGCCTCTGACGGATATTTTGTGATATCTCTAAAAATTGGAGAAATACCAGATGATTGTTACAAGTCGGTATGATACATATATATGAGAGGAGGGACTGTAGTGACTCAGGAAACTACAGGCCTTTCCTTTAACTTACAGCATGTCACAAAACATATTAGAATGTGTCATTGGGGAAAAAATGTATTTAAAGCAATAGTAAAAAAAAGGGACAACCAGGATGGTCTCTGTAGGGGTGAGGAAATGACTAACACACTTCCCAGACTGCTTGGAGGACGCTAAAATTGTTCCAACTTGAATCAGGCTTATGATATATATGCGGACTCCAAAAAAAACATTGTAACAAAATTCCAGGAAAGGCTCATTGTGAAAGTGAACGCAGTAGGAACTATGAGAGTAATTCTGGGGTTGTTTCAAAATTGATCGCAAGGCAGAATACAAAGAGCAACTGTGTGAAGAAGCATATCTGAGAAAGGTTTGGTGGTGGGGGCCCCTGCTCTTCACTGTTTACATGAATGAGCATGGCTGTTGGTCTAAAACAGGTAATTTGGTACTGCAAACCCTATGGGTTTATCTAACAGTTCAGAATTTAATAAGGAAATTCTTATCAGATTTTGGCAGTAAACAGACAGATGCCAATCACTATATCTAAATGGGAAGTCCTGCATGTGGGAAATAAGAAACGTACAGACAAGTTCAGCTCATGGGAGAAACAACATGAGAATGTGTTTAAACGATTCAAGATTTCATCTTTTATTTTTGAATGAATTTTGGGTGTCTCTATGCTAACATTGGGGAAAACATTGGGGAAAAGACCATGCAAATAAACATCAAATGTGATTTCTTAAGCCTAAAAGTTATGGGAAAGGCGATTGTGTGTATGTTTTTGACACTGACAAGTGTCAAACAAATCTTTATATCTTTGGCAAGTGGCCTTGGTATAAACTTCAACATTGTGGTTTTCTTCAGCAATGCCGCTTGGCACAGTTATGCTGAAACCAAAGTGTATTACATAGCCACTCTGAAACTGGGATGGTTTGAGTACATTACAGTATGTTTTTGAGTGACGGAATAGACAGATTACTGTGTTTTATCTCTGTGAGAATGGAATCAAAATATCAGAGCGAATGGGGTATTACAGTCAGTCACTACAGTACATTTCAAAATGGGGAGTTGGCTTTGTGGAAAATTCCTAAACAAATTCTATAATTTGTGAACGTGAATTTTTTAAAACAGCCTTGAATGAGATGCCTTCACGCAAACACACTTTCACAACATGCAAAATCACTCATTTACACGTGCAAACACTTTGCACAAGCAAATTAACGCCCTTTAGCTGGAATCTTAGTAAATTAGTCAAGCAATGTATTCAGGTTTAACAAAAGGAGAGTAATGCAGGATTTAATTAAGGCTTTAAAATTCATAAAAGGGATTAACAAGGTGTGCTACAAAAGATTTTTCAGTTTGCATCATTCCAGCAGAGCAAAGAGGTATTGGCGTAAATTAGTTAAAGATAAATTCAGATATGTGATAGTACTTTTCACACAGAAAACTGTCAATGCTTACAGCTTGCCAGAAATTTGGTTCCTACATTATAATGCAAACATAAAATAATGTTTGCTAAACTTCTTTCTGCAGTCATTTCAGCACTTCTTTTTAGATCGAAGTAATTGTTTCTGACCGTGTCATATAGCAAACGTAAGCTTTCACTAAAGTGTTTGTTACATCATTAGAACTGTTGTTATTGGAATAATCAGTAAAAAAAGGTTGCATTATGGTTTTTTTGTCCATAATTCACAGCCTTGTTGTACCACTACCATGCACACTGCTTGTTATACCCATCTCTCACACACACAAACACACAGAAACACACACACACAGATTACACACTGCTGCTGGAGGGCATAGAGTAATGAGATTCCAAACCACTGAGCCTAACAACAAAATTTTAAAAACCGTCCAGGCAGTGAAATGTACACTACTCTGCAGGAAGTGGATGTGAATCTGTGATTTACCTGCAGAAAGGGCATGATGCATACTTAAACCGCTGAGGCTGTGAGTTGTTTACCTAAGCTTTACAGCATGTATCACGTTAAAAGTATTTGGCTTGTGACCTTAGCATGCTGACATTTAAGCACATGGCAGAGAGTGTGAAAATGAAGGGAGGCAG